>JAODAL010020543.1:0-69162 GCA_025379985.1 Phyllomedusa bahiana
GCTGGGGTGGCCACCAACTTATCCAGCGGAGTCTACCTAACTAAGGGGCCTATCTAGTTACCTGGGGCCTCTCCCCACCCTCCAACACCTTAGGATACTAGGCCTCTAAGTTATGGCTTGTACCCGCTCTCCCACCCCTGGGAAGTTTGTACAGAGGTGGGAATAGGTAAAGAGGAGCTGGAAAATTGAGGATTCTAAGATATTTGTGTGTAATTTCTGCAGGGATGAGTTGTGCCCGGGACAAGTCATCATGGCGGTGTGGAACGGAAGAAGAAGAAAAGAGAAGAAGAATGGCTCATAAGAGAAGAGAACAACTCATCAGACGTCTCTGGTGAATCCCTGACTTCAGGGGTTATTTTTTATATTGTAATGTGATGGTGACCTGAGCTGGTGTCTGACCTCTATGTGGTTTCTGTATGGAGGTGTTGTAGGTTATACGTGAGTTGGTGTCTGACCTCTATATGGCCGCTATATGGCGGTGTTGTAGGTTATACCTGAGCTGGTGTCTGACCTCTATGTGGTCTCTATATGGTGGTGTTGTAGGTTATACCTGAGCTGGTGTCTCTCCTATATGGTGGTGGTGTAGGTTATACCTGAGCTGGTGTCTGACCTCTATGTGGTCTCTATATGGTGGTGTTGTAGGTTATACCTGAGCTGGTGTCTGACCTCTATGTGGTCTCTATATGGCGGTGTTGTAGGTTATACCTGAGCTGGTGTCTGACCTCTATGTGGTCTCCATATAGCAGTGTTGTAGGTTATATCGGCGCGGGTATAGTGGCAGCGTACATGTGTCCCTGATTGTAAGAGTGAGGGAACACCTGACCCTGTGATAGGAGTTACACTTTTACTTTCTTGCTGGTGATTATTTTAGAAGGTGGTGAGGTGCGTGACCAAGGGAAACGTGGGGGAGGATATTGTATGTGGGTGGAGGGGGATATTGTATGTGGGTGGAGGGGGATATTGTATGTGGGTGGAGAAGGATATGGATGGAGCTACTTAGCCCTGTGTCTATGATATATTAGACTGACATATGTGTGAGATACAGATATGTGACTCTCTTGCTATTGTACTACACAATACAGTTCTGTTTTGCACTCTGTGTTATGTTGTAAAATAGGCGCGTTTATGTCCGAGAGGCCGCTAATATTTTCATGTACAGTATGGTGGGCCCCCGAGATCAACTCCCCTGTGGGCCCCAGACCCCTCAGTCCGACACTGGTCTTAGGCCATGTTCACACAACTAATTTTGACGTGGTTTTGGACAAGGTTTTCGGAGCGTTTCTGCTCCCAAAACCTCACCCAAAACCTCGCCTGAAACAGGCTTCTTCAGAAGAGGTTTTAGAGGCGTTTCTCGGCGAGGTGAGGTTTTCGACGAGGTTTTCACCCATACAAATTAATAGCCAGGACAAAACCCGCATCAAAACCGCATGAAAAATGCAACAAAAAAGGCTCCTAAAACACACTTCAAGAATTGACATGACACTTCTTTTTCAGTGCTTCCAAAGAAGCGTGTAAAAACCTCGTCGTGTGTGAACTACAACGAGGTTTTACATAGGAATCAATTAAATTAACTGAGGCCGTTCTGGTAGTGTTTTGGAAAAGGTTTTGGCTGAGGAGACGCTCCGAAAACCTCATCCAAAGCCCCGTCAAAATAAGCCGTGTGAACACAAGCTTAGAAAGTACCAACTGTAGAATCAAAAAGCAGCGTCCTGCAGAGCCGTAGATGAGTTTAGTTTGTGTAATAGGATCATGGGGTAAAGCATTTTTTATCTTATGATAATTATGAATAGTTCTACTTTCAAACATTCACCAAATGCTTCCTTTGGACTCACATTATGTTTTTTTGATATTTTATTTAGCATGTATGGAAATGTAAAAGCTTATATGTATCTATAAAGCTAAAGTGTAAAAACGTGACTGCACTTATGAATCTTTTATTACATTTATAAATTGTGGATAATCGCTGCAGGAAACATCGGACTTCACAGGGAAGCGAGCCCGCTTCAGGATATGCACCCAGGAAATAGAGAACATATCAAAGCCGCCTGTTTATAAATTAAATGCAACGCTCACAATATGTTGTGTATTATTAAAGCTCTGTCCAGTTATAAATCATGCATTTGTTCATGAATGTTTGTTTTCTTTTAGCTCAGGTTCTTTCTACTATGAGTGGAGACCAGGAAGTTTCACATCGTGCGTGTGTCGCTCCCATGTCTTCTGCGCCTATTAGAAAAAGGCATTGAGGATACAATAACAGCCCAAATGAAAAAGCTCACCCTTTTAGGCCAAGTCCCCACGGCACGGGTTTTACGCCGCTTTTTCAGCCGGTTTGCGGTTTTGCAGACCGCCTGAAAAACCGGCCGAAAATGAGCACAATTGTGCTCTATGGAAAACCCGTGAAGCAGTCCCCACTGCACGGGTTTTTTCACCTGACGGTTTTGCCACCGGCAGTCCGGCGGCAAAACATTGTAGAAGCACAATCTTCCGTCCGGTTTCCGGCCGGAACATGTGCTTCTCAATGGGACCCCATAGAGCCCCCACCACCATCCAGGGGCTCCCACAGCTGCTGAAGGGTCCATAGAGACAACACGATCATCCAGGGGCTCCCACTGCCGCTGTAGGGTCCATAGAGCCAGCACCACCATCCAGGGGCTCCCACAGCTGCTGGAGGGTCCATAGAGCCAGCACCACCATCCAGGGGCTCCCATAGCTGCTGGAGGGTGCATAGAGCCAGCACCACCATCCCGGGCCTCCCATAGCTGCTGGAGGGTCCATCGAGCCAACACCACCATCCAGGGGCTCCCACAGCTGCTGGATGGTCCATAGAGCCAACACCGCCATCCTGGGGCTCCCACTGCTGCTGGAGGGTCCATCTAGCCAACCCCTCATTCCTGGGGCCCCACAGCTGCTGCAGGTGCCATAGAGATAACACCTCCATCCAGGGGCTCCCACAGCTGCTGGAGGGTCCATAGAAGGAACACGACCATCCAGGGGCCCCACAGCTGCTGGAGGGTCCATAGAGCCAACACCACCACCCAAGGGCCCCACAGCTGCTGGAGGGTCCATAGAGCCAACACCACCATCCAGGGGCCCCACAGCTGCTGGAGGGTCCGTAGAGCCAACACCACCATTCAGGGGCCCCACAGCTGCTGGAGGGTCTGTAGAGCCAACACCGCCATCCAGGGGCCCCCACAGCTGCTGGAGGAGCCATAGAGCCAACACCACCATCCAGGGGCCCCACAGCTGCTGGAGGGTCTGTAGAGCCAGCATCACCATCCAGGAGCTCCCACAGCTGCTCAATTGGGTTTAAGTCTGGTGAATTAGGGACCAGGGTAGTATAGGAAGTCACGATCCTCTTCCAACCAATGTCAAATATTCCTAGCCGTGTGACATGTTGCATTGTCTTGCTGGCAGAGCTCATCAGTCTCAGGGAAGACAATCAGTATGTATGGATCTACAAAGATGGTTTTATAGCCGAATCAGTCGAGAGTCTCTTCCACATAGATGAGTGGCCCAGAGCATGCCTCAAAAAAATCCCCAAGATCATAACTGGCCTATGTTCTTCCAGCATTTTTTGCTTGAATCAATGGAGGTACAATTCCGATACTGCCTACGCAACTTTTCTGCCTGCACAACTTGGTCATCAGAGGTGCAGTGACGTCCATCTGCTTCAAAGTCCCATATGCAATAGAGTTTACTGAACTTGTAGCCTTTGGCTTATTTTGGTGGTGAAGTGCTGCACTGTCAGTCACCTTCGCTCACCTTCACGGCTGACAATCACCTCTCACATTAATGGTATGTGGTGCTCCACAGTTTTCACATCGCTTATTCACAATGGTACCATTTCCCTTCTCATAATACACTGTAACCAAGCAACATGAGAACAGTGCAGTCCTTACCTGAAATCTAGTAAGCTTCCCTTTTTACAACTCTGTTAAATTGCCTCTTTTAACCATGACAGCAACAAGGAATATGTGTGCTGACAGCCAATCACAAACTTTATATTCCGACCATGTCCGCTCATCACACATACCGTGCTTCATGAAGTAAGTCATATATTTCAAGGTTGGTCCTGGCCTTGCAAACCTAGAGGAATCGCCCCGTACTTTAGGAGAGGTAAGTAACTTGCGTCCTGGCAAATCCCCTTTAAATTTACCCCGGCTTTAGAGCTCCTTGATTTAAATCTAAGGGCATTCCCTACATTCTTCAGAACAGTTTTCTAACATGTTTTAGTAGCAATTAGGTTATCTATCGCTTAACATTGGAAATCCTCCTCCTTGCCGAAAGTCAATGAAATTATCCAAATGGTTAACTATCAATATAGCTGCGAAACCTCCCTTGTGACTCCTCCGCACTTGATTCTGAAAATAAAACACAAATGAAACCTGTGGACCGAATCCTAGTTCTTCAAAGTGACCTAGGTGTTTACCAGGGAGGTTTGTTGATGGTGTGAGGGTACTCGTAGCTCTCGTCAACTTTTTTGCTTTCTGCTCGGAATAGCCATTTCTAGCAGCTTATTATTCATTGTCTTGGTACATGTAGTCATTTAACTCATATTCCAAATAGGACAACTCTCTCTGTCTTACCCTGTTTTCTCGAAAATAAGACGGCGTCATATTAATTTTTGCTCCTAACGACGAGCTTAGACTTATTT
Organism: Phyllomedusa bahiana; assembly: GCA_025379985.1. Lineage (NCBI taxonomy): Eukaryota > Metazoa > Chordata > Amphibia > Anura > Hylidae > Phyllomedusa > Phyllomedusa bahiana. The sequence goes on from JAODAL010020543.1 coordinate 4,655, forward strand.
TTAGGGGAAGTTTTTTTTTTTCTTTGAACAATAATTCACATTTATTGTTGAACAAAACCTCCACATGTATTAATATACTGTAGTGATTTCATCACAAACATCAGCATAAGCAGCCAAACTCTGAATTGCATAAAAAAATGCACCATGTCTTATTTTTGGGGGTGTCTTATTTTCGGGGAAACAGTGTATTCTCGCCTAGCCGTAACTAGTGACAACTATGGCTTGTTATGTTTGCTATTATCTGTTTGGTTTTAGCTTAACCATGTCATTATCTCGTATTTTGTATGCAATTGTATGACCTACGTTTAGAAAATTATAAAAAAATTGAAGATTTAAAAAGAAAAATGTTTGCCAACATCGAAAGTAGGAAGCGGTCATAATAATGTGGCTTAATGGGTGTACAAACAATTGTCTGTATAAATTTCTGGAGATTGTTAGTTTTCCCCAACATTCTTCTCATATGTCTTAGATTCTGTTCACATCTACATTTCATATTATACTTATAGGCACTCTGCCGGGTCTGTCACGTGATGAAAGATCAAGAAGTGGACCCCATTAACTTATAATGGGCTCTGTCAGGCATGCAGAGACTTATAAATAAGGATCTTGAAGAGCTGTGAAAGAACCAGACATCTTTAATTTTTCAGTTTCTGTGCTATTGCTAGTTGCAGTCATCTACATGTATTAAAGTGCTCAGTTCTGCACCATTGCATTTATCGGAATCCATCCTTTCTGTATTTTCAATGATTCTATGAATAGTTACCAAATAGCGGTATATTGTGACTCTCTCTCTCTGCAAGGCTTTAGAATTACGAGCACGATAAGCAATAACTGCATGTAATTCAAAGCTTCAGGCTGCGCCCAAGCGTTTTGAGATGTAGTTTTTGAAGCAAAAACCAGCAATTGATTTTAAATCGATGATACATATTAAGGAAAGACTGAGACTTCGCCTTGTTACAAGTCCATTCTGGGATTTGACTTCAAAAACTGCATTTAATCCCTTAACCCACCTGGACGTTAAAGAGTAGTGCAGGAGGATCGCAGCGCGACCCCGCTACACAGCCGCCAGGTGTTAGCGACTAATTGCAGCTAACACCAGGCGGTTACAGTGCGGGGGTGGGGGTGGGGGTGGGGCGGCGCCACCCGCCCGCGCTGTTTAACCCTTTAGACACCGCAGCAAAAATGGATGCGGCGTCTAAATAAATGGAATACGGTGCCGAGCACCGTTCTTTACTGTGATGGGAGTCCCCGCAGCGTAACTGCGGAGGTCCGATGCCTGGACATGGCAGCGGGAAGTCTTGTGAAGGCCTCCATCACTGCCATGTTCTTGTTTGCCCCACTTCCGCCCCAGGCAAGAAGTGGAGAAAACGCCATCTTGGTGCAGCCTAATGCATTGTAGATGATATGCTTTATGCTGTAATAACAATCACGCGCCCTAGTGGTGAAGTGCCCTAGGGGGACTCAATGTTAAACGGAAAAAAAAAAGTTTTAAAGTATAAAAATAAGTATTAAAAGTTAAAATCCCCCCCCCCATTGGCATTTTACAAATAAATTTTTTTTTTTAAAAAAGTTACACATATTTGATATCGCCGCGTCCGAAAAAGTCCGATCTATAAAAACATAACATCATTCATCCTGTGCACTGAACGCCGTAGAAGAAAAAAATTCCAAACGTCAAAATTGCGTTTTTTCGGTCATTTCATGTCCTTTAAAAATTGGAATAAAAGTGATCAAAAAAGTCCCATGTAGTCCAACCTGCTAGCAATAAAAAGTACACTTCAGCACGCAAAAAATGCCCCTTCACTGACGTCCGTAGGTGTTGGTACAAAAAAGTTATTGGTCACACAAAACGGCGCTGTGGCGCAAAATTCAAATATAGAAAATGTTTTGAATCATTTTATGCCACCAAAACATAATGGAAACTCTATATGTTCGGTATTGTCGGATGCGTATCAACCTGTAGAATACAGAGAACACATTTTTACCGAAGATTGAATGCCACAAAAACAGAACTCAGAATTTTTTTGCAGTTTCCCAGTAAATTCTATGGTAATATGAATAACATCACTGGAAAGTACATCTTGTCCCGCAAAATAAAACCCCTCATTTTTCTATGTAAGTGGAAAAATTAAAACGCTACGGCTTTTTGAAGGCGTGGAGGAGTAATATTTTTTTTTGAGGTGTTAGAGTTGAAGGGCAGATCATTTAAACGCAGCTGTGATTGCAATTTGCCACTTCAGATGTGATTGGGTTGCCAAATTAGGAAAGAGGGTATGTCCACTTGACTGATTTGGGTGCTGTTTTTAGCACTGTTTAGCCATGGATTCTGCCCCCAAAACAGGATCAAAAATGAAAAAAAAAAATGCCCCTAGTTCATTTTCATTGATTACTTTGTAAAACCGCGATGTAGCTCACACACGACATGGTTTTACAAGCATTTTACTCGCTATAATGCCAGAAGGATTAAATATTAATTATTAATATATCATTCTAGTTATATCTCCGGCTCAATGCTTGATTATATTATACTGCTGCTGTCTCTGTATACTATGACATCTGTGCATGTATGTTTTTACTATATCTTCGTTGTTTTTACTTTGTCACAACTTTTTTTGTTGTAATTTCAACTTGCAGAACAAGTCTTGATCCCCACGTTTAGCTCTCACTCTTCCGATTTTAAGCTCTGTTACCTGTTTCGGGTGTCTCTCAAGGTGACCGTGTTAGACCTTGATCACACTCATGCAACTTCTCTAGTTTTTTTGTCTCGGCTATCAGTGCTAAGTTTCAGCGACAGATGCATGGGCGTTGATGGGTGCTATACTTGTGTGGTAGGTGTTAGGTGCGTGACGACCTCGCATGGGAGTCTTCAAAGCCAATACTCCAGCTTACAACGCCCAAAAACAGACTGTTAAGATAGCTTCAGCTATGTCATTAAAAATATTAATCTTTATTGCACATCCATTTAAAAATAGGTGGCACATTTGAGCTAAGAGGTTGTTATCGCTGTATCCATAGAGCAAAAACGCATGACGCGTTTCGTCTTTACAAAGTCTTAATCAAAGTACGACATCGCATGGGAGTGTACGGTGACTGATACAAGTGACATACGCAGGTGTGCATGGGGCAGTGTCAGGTGAGTTTGTTCATCAAACAACAAGAAAAATAGACTGGCACCAGGGGGTTAACATACAACTCCACTCTGCATTTAGCACATAATGTTGGTTGTGCCTGGAAGGACTTCTATAAAATTTTCTGTTATGCGAGTGGTGCTCAGCCCAAAAGTAAGTTATGTAAAGTTCCAGTATAAAGATAAATATAAGGGCGGCACTCACCAACTCCAGCATAAAACCTCCTTTATTCAAGCAAGCGGCTTAAAATGTAACATCAGGATGGATGGCCGTAGAACGCCAACGATCGTTTCACGCCTGCTAGCGCTTTCTCAAGGCAGGAGAAACCCTTTGAGAAAGCGCTAGCAAGCGAGAAACGATCGTTGGCGTTCTACGGCCATCCATCCTGATGTTACTTTTAAGCCGCTTACTTGAATAAAGGAGGTTTTATTCTGGAGTTGGTGAGTGCCGCCCTTATGTTTATCTTTATACTGTGAGTTTGTGCATCACCTAGTCACACACACTGGGGCAGATTTATCAATAGTGTCTAACTCTTAGGCTGCGTTCCCACGGCAGTGGACAAATACCGGTTGGTTTGTCGGCCGTTATTTGTCCTGTTTTGCGGCCCTCCCCACGGTGGGGACTGCTGAACGGGTTTTCCATTGAGCACCATTGTGCTCATTTTCGGCCGGGTTTTTCAGGCGGTCTGAAAAACCGCAAACCGTCAGAAAAAACGTCCGAAAACCCTTGCCGTGGGGACATGCCCTTAGACAACTTAAACTTAGACTAGACAGTCTTACACTGCGCCACATTCATCATAGTGTTGATAAATCTGGCGCAGGTTAGAACTGTCTAGTCTAAGTTTGTACCATCTTTAAGTTGGCTTACTTACAGCACCAAAACTCAGGCGCATTGTTGGCCCATTTAAGCCACGCCCCCTTTCCAGAGACACCACGATCTTTATTCGAGGCCACACCCCTTTGTCAGATGAGGCGCAGAAGCGTCTGAAACTGTCTAAAACACATGGTAAATGTGGTGAAAAGCTTGTAAGACATTATTTTTGGCGCAAATTGAGCCAGAATTCTGGCGCAACTGCCTTGACAAATCGACTCCATTGTATTTAAAGACGTTATTCACGCTGTCTATGCTATGACTAACACTGCTTAAAACGCATCAATGTTGACCTGCTACATAACAATTTGCTATGTTTTTATTATGGATACTAATAAAAGTGGATTGATTTCACTATTCTCTAACTCTATTTTGCTGGAAAATCTGGTTGCAAAAAGACGAGTTGTATTTCCTTGCAATCTGGGGCTTCAAGAGAGGTGAGCTGACTATATTTCATAAAATCTCTCATGAGGCTTCCTCTGTGGAAAAAATGTCTCCTAACAGTAAGAAGCCTTACGAAACGATTAACGTCTTTCAAAGTGTTATACAAATTGAAATCCACAGAAGACAGAAAATTGAAGCCCTTGCTAAGCACATGTATCTGTTCACGAGAAAGAGCACATGCTGTTAGATTCAGAACAGTAGAGTCCAATTCATCTGATGTAGAGTAATACAGTTCAATCTACATTTGTGGTATGGTTTGTGTGAGTTTCGGGTCTGGTAACACGGTGGAAAACCTTCTATGTTTCCTGCCCTACGGGTACATTTAAAGATTGAGGGTGATCTTTTATTTTGCATAAGTTATTTAACGCCTTAACGACCGCCCACCGTCTTTTGACGTCGGGCATTTTAGGTCGCTTGTCTGCAGCGACGTCTTTTGGTGTTGCTGCAGACATCAAAGTTTGCGGCTCCCAGCGCCGCAGCAGCACTGAGATCGGGGCTGTACTACACAGCCCTGATCCCAGCGCAGCTCCTACAAGCGCCAGGAGCTGGGAAACCTTCACTCCCCGGTGCTTTAACCCTTTGATTGCGCTGCAGTGACAAACTGCGGCAATCAAAGGGTTTCCCTGCTCTGTTGGGTAATCGGAACTCCCGGTGAGTCGACAGAGCCCGGGGTATGGCTGCACAGTCAGCCCTGGGGACCTAGAGTAACCCCAGGGCTGTCTGTGTAAGAAGTCAGCGATCAGGGCAGTGTGAGCTGTCCTGATTACTGCCTGTGTCAGACTGAGAGAGATTATAATGTATTAACATATATGAATATGCTAATACATTACTAAGTGTAATGTATTTAAAAAATAAAAAACACTGTAAAAAAATGTAAAAATAATAGAATAAAAATATTTAATAAAAAATAATTGTGCATAAATTACACAAAATAAAAACCTTACACGTATTAGGTATCCACACAACCTTAATTACCTGTAGAATTAATCTAACAAGTTATTAAGTGTGAAATGTGAATGGTGTAAAAAAAAATGTAAAAAACAAAAAAAGTTTTTTAAATTGAAAAACAATTCTGCAATTATTTTTAGGTGAATTTAAACTATTCCCCCATAAAGTACAACTCGTCTCGAATAAAACGAGGCCTTATCCAACTGCGTCATTGAAAAAATATAAAAGTTACAACTGTTGAAACGCAAGGGGGCAAAAACTAAAAAAATGTTCTGGTCATTAACTACTTTTCAGCCGTTCAGCTTAAGGGGTTAAGAACCGAAAACCCGCATAACCATCAGAAACCAATGTATCTGTACAGTCCTCAGTACTGTCTCTTTCAAATGGTGAAAAATCTCTTGCTTCTATTTCTCTTCAAGATTGAATTAAGCGGTCCTTTATAAGTATTATTAAATTGCCATCTGTATACACAACCTTGAGAATAGTCCATTGTGTCCCGATTAAACTTAAAGCGTTTTAACTGTATAATGTTTTCTTCAAGTTCAGCAATATTGAGTTAACATTTTTCATCAAGAGTTTTGTAAGCTGGATCATCTGAATATTGTAACAACAGTTTGAGTGCTTTGCAAAGAAACCTCTAGGGTTCTCGTTGTGTTTTGTTCTTCCTTAGCGATCAGGTGCATAAGCGTAAAGGGGTTGTCTCACTACAGTGATTAGTCTTACCTTATACCTGTTTTCTTGGTTTCATTTTTTAATTCAGGGGCGTGTTTACTGGCTACTACTGGTCTGCAGTGATGAGCTGCTGAGGACACTAGGTCTGTAGCTAGAGCAACTACCGCTGGCAGCCTATCGGTAGAGGTAGAACAGGTCTGTAGCTATAGTGATCAGTGCTGGTAAGCCTATCATGAGAGATTGAACAGGTCTGTAGCTATAGTGATCAGTGCTGGTAAGCCTATCATGAGAGATTGAACAGGTCTGTAGCTATAGCAACCAGTGCTGGCAGCCTATCAGGAGAGATTGAACTGTAGCTATAGTGACCAGAGTAGCTGATGCAGCCCATACAAGAGGGGATATCTAGTAATAGGTAGGACACTGTTAATGAACACTATTGGAAAGTGAGTTGTTTTTGCAAGATCTTTAACATAAAAAGAAATCCTTGTGGTGAGACAACCCCTTTAAGAGAGCAATCACTCAGGACATCATTTCACTCTTCAATAAAGTTTTCATCATGTGAACAAGTTGGATATTTATTTAGGTGCAAAACTCTCGGGATCATATTTTTGTCCATGTAGGACTGTAAAGTCCTACAGTCTCATCAGGGTTTAATTTGTTGTGACATCAGGGGAATTTGGATTATTTAAAGTAATAGCCACAGAGAGGGTTAAAAAAAAAATCTGTAAGTGGAGGTGTTGGAGGAAGTGCTTAACTGACTGAGAAGTCTTCTGGATACTTGCCCTTGATACAAGGTACCCACCGGGTTAGAATTAAAATTTGAGATTGAATGTAATTAATATTAATTTATATCTGTTTGGTATATATGGGGTCAATCATCAGGTGTGTGAACAATGCTAACTATTTATAAGAGCTCCCAAATGGTGTCGTGTTTAGTTAACGATTAAGAGTACCAAGAAGTTGCTCGAAACATGTAAACTAATGTTTTTCTCTTATAATGTTTTTAAATGGGATTTAAATAAATTGTGCATTTTACAATTTTCTAACATTTTTCATGGATGCTGGAAGCTTTCTTCTATCCTTGTGATTGTGGACATACTGTATCTACAGTCGGATGTGTTTTTCCTTGCACTGTGCAGAACATGGACTTCATTCAGGCCCGGATCCACTGTTGAGCGAACTTTTTTTTTTTCAACCCAAGTACTGAACTTCTTCCATCCCTTTGGCACATTTACTAAGGTTGGTTGTAAAGCCAGCCTTCCTTAGTGCGCCCAGGACAGTTTGGACCTTATTGAGATGACTTTTCCAGTCGTGGCTAAAGATGACTATGTCATCCTGAAAAGCCGCCACATATCTCCTTTGAGGACATAAGACCTGGTCCATTGCCCTCTGGAAAGTGGCACGGGCTCTCTGCAATCCAAACGGCATCCTGAGATAGTGAAAAGATTCCTCAGGTGTGGAGAATGCCATCTTCTCCATAGCCTCCTTGGATAACATAATTTGCTAATATCCCGTGGTGAGGTTCAGGGTTGTGATATGATAGATGATACCTAATTTCTTTATCATTTCATCTAAACATCGGGTAAGCATCTACCTTAGATACTTCCATTTAGTTTGCGGTAAACATTATATAAAATCACCACTCTCCGTTAGGTTTTGGGACCAGCACTATGGGAATGGACCACCACTTTTCCCACTCACTCTCCCAGGTCTCTTTGGCAACATCCAACAACCCCCTGATATGCCTACTGTATAACAACTCAAAAGGTGAGAGCCCTGTGGCAGCTTGGGGCATCTCCCAGAGGGAAAACAGCAGATGGGGCAGCAGACAATCCCAGTCTCAACCGTCCTTCTCAACTACCCTTTTTAACTTGGCCTTTAGGTTCTTATTTAAATGTTTTACCAGGCCATGGTAGAATGTGAAGGTGAATGGTAGACAGAGCTGTGTAGTTGGGTAACCTTTAATACCTTACAGAGGTTCTGCATTACCCTTGACATGAATGGGGTCCCCTGGTCAGTCAGATCTCATTAGGTATCTCAGCCCTGGAAAACATATGGAACAACTCCTTGGCTATACCCTTGAAGGAAGTATTTCTTAGTTTCTTTGCCTCTGGGTACTGAGTTGTGTATTCTACCACAACCAGCATATATTGGTGATCTCAAGTCAACTTCACGAAGGGCCCTACCATATCCATGGTGATTCTGTCAAAGGGGACCTCCATAATAGGGTGCGGTCTAGAGGGCTATGGAAATGGGCTACAGGGGAGGTTATCTGACACATAGGGCAAGACTTGCAATAGTCCTAAACTTATTTATAACGCACCTGCCAATAGAAGCTCTGAAGGATGCTCTCCACAGTCTGGTCCGTCACCAATGTGTCCCCCTATGACATGAGAATGGGCCAGGTCTATCACCATATGTCTATACAGTTTAGGCACCAGGAACAGATTGACCAGTTACTTCCTGAGTTTGATTAAGTGCTACACCAGGTCCCCATTCGTGGCAAAATGGGGGACCCCTTGTCTACCCCTTGCTCATGAGGTACACCATTTATTACCACCACACTATTTCGGCTACTCTTAAGGTCTCATCCTGGAGTTGGCTTGACCCAAAATTTAAATGGGATACCCCCAAGTCAGGGTCCGTTTATTCAGGGGTTGACTTATCCTCATTGTCCCTGACCAAAACATATGGTAAAATTCGGGTTACCCTCCGGAACAGTCACCGCATGACTGTCCGTACATCTTGGGGGTTCCCGTCGTTGCGGTTGGTTTGGCGGCAGTACCCTTTCCCACAGACCCCAGAACAGGGGATAATTGTACCTGATTATCATGTTGTGCATCAATGTTGAGGCCCCCCATCCCCCACATGGTGGGACAGAGACCTTATCTGTTTCTATGGTCACCCGGGCCACTGGCTAAACCTTCGTGTCAAAATTCCACATATCAGACTTGAATAAACTTCATATTTCCAAATTTATTAAACTTATCCACATAATAGCAGGTGTGCGTTAAGCTGCTAGTCTTACGTTTTCTCTTACCAATACAGATGGAAACCTTGGACATTGCAGACTTTGGAGGAGGCATAATAGCAAATGCAGCAGCACTAACTGCTAACAGCTCAAACACCCATTAACTAGGGGAGCAACATCTTTCTGTGATTTTTATATAAATTGTTAGTGTAGGGACTTGGAAGAAAATGAGGAACCTTGACGAGGTTTGCGGGCTTGTGTATAGTGGGCACTGTATCAACTAATACCTCATATTTGATATTTTTTCATTATGTAATTTTTTTTGGCCTAAATACTGGTTAGCAGAGGGTGTCAGTATTTTGTGTTGGACACCTGAAATGTGCTGGGCAGCCCGCCCAATCGGGCGAACACAGACAGACAGGCTGGCAGGCATTTGAAAGGAGAGTGAATATTGTGTAGTCCAGACTGCTTTGAATCTGTATTGAAATGGCTTTTTATTAACAGTTTTTTGCCAGTTTTTTGTGAAATAGTACCTTGTATTTTGTGCAGCTTGTACTTATATTAGGATACAGAACTTTTCTAGTAACTGCAGGTGTATTTGATAGGTGCAAAACCCACCTTTCATTATCCATACACGATTTAATTAGGTTTTTTTTCACTTTTGTGCAGCCCAGTTTAGTTCAAAGACCCACTTTGTACTTACAATAGGATACAGAACTTCTCTAGTCACCGCAGGTTTATTTCATAGGTGCAAAAACCACCTTTTAACCTACACAATTCAATTGGTTTTTCACTTTGCGCAGCCCGGTTTTGTGAAGACCCCATGTATACAAGGTATACAGAACGTTCTAAGTACCGCAGTGTATTCATAGGTGCAAAAACAACTTTATATCGTACACAATTAAATATTTTTTTCACTTTGGCGCAGCCCAGTTTTGTTGAAAGACCCATCTTGTACTTATATTACCATACAGAAATTTGCTAGTAATTGCTGTTGTATTTCGTAGGTGCAAAAACCACCTATTATTATCAGTACACAATTTAATTACATGTTTTTCACTTTGGCGCAGCCCAGTTTTGTTCAAAGACCCATCTTGTACTTACAATAGGAAACAGAACTTTTCTAGTCACCGCAGGTGTATTTCATAGGTGCAAAAACCACCTATTATCATACCAATTTATTACGTGTTTTCACTTGGCACAGCCATTATGTTCAAGACCCACTTTGTACTTACAATATGATACAGAACTTTACTGCCGCAGTGTATTTCATAGGTGCAAACCACCTTTATTACCTACACAATTTAATTAGTTTTTTTTTCACTTTGGCGCAGGCCATTTTTTTTCAAGGACCCACCTTGTACTTACATTAGGATACAGAAATTTGCTAGTAATTGCAGGTGTATTTCATAGGTGCAAAACCCACCTTCTATTATCCATATACAATAGGTGTTTTTTTACTTTGGTGCGTCCCAGTTTTGTTCATAGAGCCACCTTGTACTTAAATTTGAATACAGAAATCTTGTAGTTACTGTTGGTGTATTTCATTGGTGCAAAAACCACTGTTTGTTATCCGTATAACTTTTAAATAGCTGTATTGCACGTGGTGCGGCCCTAGTATTTTTCAAATAGCCACGTTGTACGACAATTCTGATAGAAACATTTTCAAGCAACTGTTCTCGTTTGTCATTGCTGCAAAAAACGCAATTTCTCATCCGTGTAACTTTTGAATAGTTTTATTGCGCCCGTTGAATCTGTTTGGCGCAGATAGCGCACTTGTATGATAGTTTGTTGAAAACTATCAATTCCTAGTGGGCAGTTGTAAATCCCTGGGACTGAAGGAAGAACACTGTTGATTTTGTCTTATGGTTCTTCCACTAGACCGCATTTCACAGGTATTCGCTAGAAACATTTCAGTTTCTAATCCTAGTTGGCTGTAGGGAATTAGAGGGATATAAGAATAGCTGTGATTTGCCGTCTTTTAATAAGAGACTGTCAAAAACTCTTCCTTACTTTCTTAAATTTTTATCTTTCTGAACATGGAGTGAAATGCAGGTGGTAAGCGAGCAAAAGGGGTGTAGGACATGGTGGTAGAGGTACGAGAGAAGGTGCTCCTTCCAGTGCTGGCGACAACACGCATGCCAGCGGATCGTCGGTTGCAGGACTGTCAGGCCTGTCATCGCTGGGTCAGGGCCCTGTGAATCTCAGTAACGAACAGCGTCGCCAATCTGTTCTTCAGTGGTTAATGCAACCTGCATCCAGCAGTCTTACCTCCTCGTCCTCCCAGTCACGGCCACAAATGTTGTCATCAGCATCCATCCAACATGAAGCGAAGGCAGCCCAAATGTCAACTCGTGTACCCACCACTGTGGATAATCCATTTTCTGAAGACCTCTTGATGACAAAATGTGGTTGGGGTCAGAAGGCACGTTAAAAGATCAAGAAGCTAAAGAGGATGATTTTGTCTGCTCTGACGCCCAGTTACTGATGCCAATAGAGGAGTAGAAGGAAGCCGGTCAATCGGCAAAAATCCCGGGCGGTCGGCAACGCTTTGCAGTGCCTCTTGCTTGTAGCCCGCAGCTCCTGGATGCAGAAAGTCAGGACGACCAAGTCACCTGTGTTGATGATGATGATGACGACGACATTGCGGATCCAATGTGGTCTTTTCAGCAGAATTTGCTTGCGAGAGCTTCATCACTGGACGAGGAGGAAGACGATGGGGTAGGTCAGTACGGATCCCGCCTCAAAAAGAGAGAGGGCGGTCGCACAAGTCCGCTGAGATGATTCCGCCAGCCACGATCAGCGGAAACACCGCTCCTCGCTTATCGCCGAGGACCTCTCAAGCCTGGGCCTTTTTCGAGCAAGCCTCTGATTCAACCAGCGATGTCATATGCCGCCTTTGCCGTAAACGCATCAGTAAGAATCTTAGGTATTTAACCACCACCAACATGTCTAGTCACATGCAGCGAATGCATGAGTTGAAATGGAGGCAACAAAAAAGGCCACACCGATGCCGGGCTTCCAACCACTGTCACACCCTCTGTCTCCGCCTCCTCCTCCTCTGCCACCATCAATCGGTCCTCAGCTGCCCATGTCTCTGAGTCATGATCAGGGATCAGCCTCCGCTTCAGCCTCCACCGTCGCCCAAGTACCACCAGCACCACCAGAGACCCATCCTACCCATTCTCCTTCTACCAGTTTGACGACCTGCACGCCGTACAGTGGCCAGTCTAGCAGCCAGCCTTCTGTCTTCCAGGATTGGGAGCAGAAGAAACACTTTAACCCAAATCATCCCATAAGCCAATAGCCTGAATGTCGGCATTGCCAAGCTTTTGGCCTTGGAAATGTTGCCTTTCTGTCTGGTGGACACAGATGGGTTCCGCCACATCATGGCCCTTGCCTGCCCCCAATACCAGATGCCGAGCAGGCATTTCTTTGCCAGAAAAGCCGTCCCTGCCCTGGCCAGCCACGTGTCATCTAAAATTTCAAGCGCGTTGTCTGCATCTGTGTCTGGAAAAGTCCATCTGACCTCAACACATGGACTAGTAAGCACGGCCAAGGCCGCTATATCTCTGTGACAGCTCACTGAGCTGGTGGTCTTCTGGTGGTGACGGTGGCTCTCAGGCTCTGTGCACAGCTCTTCAAAACCGCAGGGATGGTGCAGGGTTCTTTCCCCCAAGGTCCTCTGGTGGCATCACGTGCCCAGAGAAACCAGGCCGTGTTGAAATTAATCTGTCTTGGAGACCGTCCACACACAGGTCAGGAGCTGTGGACGGCTCTCTGCAATGAGACCGAGTGCTGGCTGGGTGACAAAAACCTTGTGCCAGGCAAGGTGGTGTGTGATAACGGACGAAATCTGCTGGCCGCCCTTAAGATCGGTAGGCTGGAGCACATCCCTTGCCTGGCACATGTCATGAACCTTGTCGTCCAGAAATTTCTAAAGCACTACCCGGGTCTGGACTGCCTGCTGAGGAAGGCTCGAGGTCTGAGTTCGCACTTCCGCCGTTCGCACCCTGCTTCGTCCCAACCGTGGCAGCGTGCAACGTCAGCTCCCTCCCGTCAACCGTCTCATTGTTGACGTGGCAACACAATGGAATTCCACCCTCCACATGCTCCAGCGATTGTGGCAGCAGCGCAATGCCATTACGCAGTACGAAGTGACACATGGCCTGACAAGCAGCGGTGCACCTCGGGTGTTGAGCCACCGAGAGTGGAGGCAGGTGAAAGAGCTCTGCACCATCCTGCCAGTTTTGAAGAAGCCACCAAAATGGTCAGTGCGGACAATGCCGTTGTCAGCATGACCATTGTGGTGATGTTAGTACTGGAACGATCGTTGGACACTCTGAAACATCAGGTCCCACCAGCGACGGAGGAGGAGACGGACACAGATGAGGACACAGAGCCTTTCTCTCCGTCGAATACACAAGGCCCGACAGTTTCACAATTTTATCGGTCTTCATTAGGCAGTGGTTCGGGTCCAGGGCTAGTGCATAGGCGCGATCGCTCCAGTGCATCATCTGAGGCAAGTCAGGTCTGTGTTGAAGCTGTGCCGGAGGAAGCGGAGGAGGATGATGATAAGGTATTCCTGGACACAGAAGTTACCGACATCCCTGCCTTGGAAAGTGGTTGGCACGAATTTGAGGCGGAGGAGGAAGATGAGGAAGATCAGTTTGCTAGTGCCCCTCGACCCAGAGGCTTGGGAAATCAAGGCTCCATCTCTCACATCAGTGCTTGGATGCTCCATTTCCTCCAACATGATCCTCACATTAAGGCCATCAAAATGAACAACAGTTACTGGGTGGCCACCCTCCTGATCCCCGGTACAAAACAAAACTCAGCACTTTGCTTCCACCCACCCAAATAGAGAGTAAAATGCAGGAAATGGAGACCTTGCTGATTGATAAACTGGAGACATCTGTTTCGTCTGCTTCACGTTCTTCAAATTTCACGGGGTAACAACATAAGCGACGTGACCGCAATAGAGTGCCAAGTAGCCATAGCGGCAGCAGCAGGTAGTGTGGCAGAAGCCTAATGGGTGACCTCTGGCAATCTTTATTTACCACCTCACCAACGCATGTAATGCAGGGCACACATCCAACACACAGAGACCAGCTTAAGATCATGGTGCACGACTATCTGCGTCTCAACACCGATGTTTTTGCATGTGTTCCGGACCCAATTGACTTCTGGGTATCCAAAATGGACGAATGGCCCGAGCTGGCTCGTCACGCCATAGAGGTGTTGTCCTGCCCAGCAGCCAGCGTCATATCTGAGCGGACCTTCAGCACAGCTGGAGGAGTTATTACAGACAAACGCATCCGGCTTTCCACAGATAATGTGGATCGTTTGACTTTCATCAAGATGAATCAGGCATGCATCTCTGATGATGTTGTGGCTCCAATTGCCGAGGTCACAGATTAGTTGCACACCACTAGCCCTCCGTATCTTAGAGCCATAATGCCTGTACCTTCATATGATTTACAGACTCCCTTCTGATCATATACATCACTCTATTGTTCTCCTGAAGAACAGATGGTGGTCGAAACATTCGGACACTTTTAGTGACCACGAAGGAAGGTTTGATCTATAGGGTTTTCTGCGCCAGTTTGTCGCCCTTGTCGTGGCGAGTGCTCGTACAATAATACGTGCAGAGACCTCTCCAGTGACCGCAAGTAACGTCTTTTCCATTTGCTCACTATTATTTAATGTAGAAATTATATTTCGATTTACACACAATTTCATGGACGACTTCCATTTTGTCTAGTGCTACAGCCACTAACGTCTGATAAGCAGGTTCACACAAATTGTGCGTTTATCCTATTGAACCCTATGTAATTCGTGTTCTTCTCTAATAAGTGAACAATTTACGCTCCTCTCATGAAACACACTCCTTGAAATACACGTGGCTGTAAGAAGTAATATCTCACTAGTAATGATGGGGGATCTGCCTTGCTGATATCAGATACAACAAAAACACAAGAATAGGAATCCTTGTGGATACAGAAAGCTTTGGCTGACTTCTAAGTGGCAAGTTTCTTGTCTCCTCACATTCCCTCTTAATATGCTGAGAAGTCCATTTTATGATAACTTCCTTTTAAGGGTCATGCTGCTTTGAAATGACAGGCATACTGACATGGTCTTATTTTTCGTACTTTAAAATAATGTGTTTGCCTAAAGTAGCATATGTTTACTTTGTAGGATGGTTAATGGTTCATCGTTGTTTGATGTAAATGAGGGGGATGTTGCTGTCGAAATGTAGTATGTCATACGGCGATTCTATTTCTAAATGGAAGTATGATGATTTAGTTCTATACCCAGACATTAGTTCGTTCGAAATGTCATCATAGCTCATGGGTATGTCATTGTAAATATTAAGATAATTAATATAACATCATTAGAGTTTAAGTGGACACAACCATGATTCTTGTATTTTGCATAGACTTTAAATTGCAATCCCGTATAACTCACCAGTGTTTAAGTTTATCGTCATTAAGTTAAAGAGGTTGTCTCAACACATGTGATTGATCTTACCTCAGTCCTTTATTCTTGGTTTCATTTTGAATTCAGGGTGTTTTACTAGGTTCCAACTAGCATAAGTAAAACAGGTCTGTAGCTATACAACCATAGCTGCAGCCTACAGAAATTAAACTGAATCTGTAGCTATAGCGACACGGACTGATGGCATACAAGAGGGAAATTTAGGAAAGTGTAGGACACAGGTCAGGACCTATATGCAAATGACTGTTTTGCAAGACTTAACATAAAAGTAGCAACTTGTATGAAAGACTCTTTAATTTTTATGTCATTGAGTTAATAATCTTCTTTGATTGTAATGATCTGCTCAGTCAGGTTACGTTAATATAACCACTTAATAATTTAGATGTCTGAAGAATATAGATCATGAAGGAAGTCTCATGTGGTGAGCTGGCTATGGTTGGTATATAAGTTGAGACATCTGCAAAGGTCATATCCTCATTACTGTCATGGTAAAATGGACGATTTATCAAGTTTGTAAAAGGTGATTTTTGGCGTTTCAGCAAAGGTTGTCAGTATCTGAACTGCGCAGTTGTGAACTTTCACAGCTGCTCGTAAAGGTATCATAGCGGATAAAGTGCTACTGTGAATAAGGGATTTGGAAACTCAGAGCACCACTGCCATTGATGGAGGTGAACGTCCCCTATGATGTGCATCGCGGGCAGTACCCGAAACCCCCTCAAAAAAATCACCTGAGTTACATTCCATCACACATTTACATAAAAAGTCCCCCAAAGACTTGTCTCCCTATACCAGTCTTCTACTTTTGTAGGTGCTTCTCCGATGCAGTGGTGCAAATATGCTACAAAATAAAATGGTTATGCATCTCTTCATATTTCCTACTCTCACACTTGGAGATGTTACAGCTATATTTTAATTGTACACAATCTCCCCTTCTATGTCAGGAGAGTAGAAATTTAAACAAACGTATGTTTCTCAATTTTAAAATCTGTTGCAGTCTGTTTCTCTGGTGTGGAGAGAGAAAACACGGCCCCTAACTCGAGTCAGCAGGGATCACACAAAATTTTGCCGGTTTCCTGATTTGTTAGCCCTTTATTAATTCTGTTTCTTCTGGGGTGAATAAAGTAAAATGTACGGCCCTTACCCTGATGAGAAACACAGCTCCGTGAATATGACCGGGGGCTGTACAGAATGTAAATGAGCTTCACTATGAAATGCAAGGAGGGGGGTTTGGAGGGATCCGACCCCGGGGCGGATTCATGTAAAAAAAAACACAAAGATAAGGAATACTGGAATACAAGACAGCTTTGCATTGACATCTAATTCAAAAATTGCTTTTTTTCACTGTCCCCCTTATTCTGAAGGCCCTTTAAGAAATGATAAAAAACCCTTTAAGGTCAGTGTGGTACAAGACGGGATAGGAATGGTTTTTTGTTTTTTTTGTGACTTTTTCCCTTTTTTCCCTAAGAAAAGTAGCAGTATCCCGTTTATGTTTTAGATGTTAATTCCCCTTTTCCAGCCCTGGTTGGGGTAAGAATGAAGGTGTTGTTCCTTCCCATAGACTTTAATGGTCATCGGCGATAATCTATATCGACTATCGAAAACGCTTGATAATTGACGATATCGACTATCGACCCGTGCAAGTCGATGTAATCGCTCATTACACTCATGGGTAGTCCCTTTAAAAATATATTTCAGATATTAAATAATTAAAATCCCCTTTAGAGTTTTCAAGTTTTCACCAACCATCTTTTTATAAGTTGCATAGCTGAAAACCGGTGCCCTTACTTCACCATGTTTTAGTTTTCTGTCATTGAGTAAAAAGGGGGTTTTCTACCCCTTGATTCATTTACCTCAGCCCGTTTTTTGGTTTTTATTTTGATTCAGGGGGGGTTTACTGGGGTTCCACTAGGCTTTTGTAAAGCCAGGTCGTAGCATAGCAACCATGGGTGGCAGCCCAGAGGGGAGAATTAACAGGTCTGAGCTAAGCGACCACAGGGGCTGATGCAGCCCATACAGAGGGGATAAATTTGGAAAAAGGTAAAAGGGAAAGGCACATATTGCAAAGTGACTTTTTTGCAAGATCTTAAATAAAAAAGTAAATCCCTTTTAGTGAGAGAACCCCTTTTAAATTTTTTGTCATTTAGTTAATACTCTCTTTGTTGTAATGATTGCTCAGTCAGGGTTTCGTTATTAACCACTTCCTAATTTTGGGTGTGGGAGAATGTAATCAGAAGGAAGTCTCATGTGGTGAGCTGGCTTGGTGGGTATATAAGGTTGGAGACTATCTGCAAACATATCCCTCATTACTGTCATGGGTAAAAGGGACGATTTACAAATTTAAAAGCAGATTTTTGGGTTTTTTGGGAAAGGTTGTCAGTATTTCTGAAAAAGCCAGGTTGTGAACTGTTCACATGCGCTGGGTTTTAAAGGGGATCGTGGTGTAAATTTGCTACTGGAATAAGTGGTTGGAAATGCAGAGCCCCTGCCATTGATGGGAGAGGTGAACGTCCGCTATGATGGTGCACGAGGGCAGACCGAAACCCCCTCAAAAAAACTCCCTGTATGGTACATTCATCAAGCACATTAAACAATAAAAATCCCCCAAAGACTTGGCTCCCGTATACCAGCTTCTACCTTTGTGGTGTCTTCCGATGCAGTGTGTGCAAATATGCTACTAAAAAGAAAAGGGTTATGCATCTCTTCATATTTGCCTAAGGCTTACAAAATCAAAACATTTTTAAAATGTCAAGCTATATTGTATTTATTGTACACAATGTCAACTTACATATGTAGGTTGTACTGCAAGATAATTAAAACAACACGTTGCTGAGCGTATAGACTATATAAATAGAGGTGCAGGACAGTAATCTACCGCAGCTGAACATGTTGAACATGTATCCAGATTAGACTCTTTCCTTCTTTGCTCTTGAAAGAGGTGATAGGGTCTGATAAGGGTCTGTTATTCATTCAAGAAGCATCATGGGTTTTACAGCTTGATACATACTATCCCAAAGTCCTCAATTACAGGTCAGATCTCTCATATACACTGCTCACAAAAAGTTAAGGATATTTGGTTTTTAGGTGTACTTTATGGAAAATGGAAAAATTTCCCGCTCCAGTGATCTTTTATCCTGTAGCCATTTCAGTCATAGCAGCAATGCCGATTTTCTTATGTCAAACAATTTAACGTGACAAAAGCCAAAACCAGTGCAGGGTCTACACCATCAAGAAATGTCCATGTCTCAATAACGTGTCATGTGGCCTTGAGCATCAATTACAGCTTGATAACGACATCTCATGCTGCTCACAAGTGGAGTTATTGACTGCTGAGGCACTCGTCTTGAACGGCGCCCCTCAGGTTATTGAGGTTCAGGGGGACAGAGTTACAAGCTTGTACATGGCAACTCAACTGATCCCAGGTTCGGACTAGCCCGCCAGGAAGTCGGTGGATTCCCCAGTGGGACCCGAGCTCCTGTGGGCCCTGGAGATAATGCCGCCGCTACCCAGGGCCTAGCCGCCGCATTCTGCCTCGAACGCCCACGCCCGAGCGTTCAGAGACAAGGCCCGGGAGTCGAGGACCATTGTCCTCTATTTCCAGGTCTGCACAGTGTCAGTGGAGCAGAGGGCCACCGGCGCTTCGCTATTCACCCTGGTAGGCCTAAGGTGTTAGGTCTAAAGCCTACCAGGCGTCGGCCTCTAGTGGTGACGTAGGTGACGCGATGACATCACATCATTGCGCCGCCTACAACGGCTTCACTAGAAGCCATCTGGCCTGCTGCTGGTCGTGTCCAGGAAAGGTGATTTTTTTTTTTTTTTTAGAAAGGTTCTGTACCTGCGACTATCTAAAGGGGGCCCTGGTATCTCAACTATCTAAAGGGGGTCCTGGCTACTGCATCTATTAAGGGCCCGGCTACCTGCGTACTTAAAGGGCCCTGCTACTGAACTATCTAAAGGGTCATGCTACCTGCATACTATTTAAAGGGGGCCCTGGCTACCTGCGTACTATCTAAAGGGGGCCCTGGCTACTTGCACACTATCTAAAGGGGGTCCTGGCTACCTGCATACTATTTAAAGGGGGCCCTGGCTACCTGTGTACTATCTAAAGGGGGTCCTGACTACCTGCGGACTATCTAAAAGGGGCCCTGGCTACCTGCTACTATTAAAGGGGACCTGACCTGCATATATAATAGGGCTGGATACTGCATAACTAAGGGCACTGACTAACTAAGACTCACCAACACCTACCTACAGCCTACCTAACTGGGGACTACTTATCTACCTGGGGGCTATTTACCTAACCACCAGTGGCCTACTTATCTACCTTAATTGAGCCTGCCCACCAATCTGTCTGGGGCCGACCTACCAACTTATCTGGTGGGGGTCTACCTACCTAAATAGGGCCTATCTAGCTACCTGGGGCCTTGCCCTTTTGCCTACTTACCTAGGGTCTTGCCTTCCTACCTGGTAATATAATTGTGAGGGAAGCAGCCTATAGCTGTAGCATAATCTCCAGGGGGTTAGTCCTCTCCCCACCCTCCAACCCCTTAGTAGACTGTGAATCTAAACTATAGCTTGTACCCGCTCTCCCACCCCTGGGAAGTTTGTACAGAGGTGGGAATAGGTAAAGAGGTGCTGGAAAAGTGAGAATTCTAAGATAATTGTGTGTAAATTCTGCAGGGATGAGTGGTGGCCAGGACAAGTCAACATGGCGGTGTGGAACGGATGGAGTGGAAAAGGGAAAAAGAACGGCTCTTGAGAAAAGAGAACAACTCATCAGATAAGATGTCTTCTGTGAGTCCCTGGATGTCGGGGGTTATTTTGCTTCTATATTGGATCAGTGCTGTATTCACTGTAATGTGATGTGAACTGAGCTGGTGGCGGGCCACTATGTGGTCTCCAGATGGTGGTGTTGTAGGTTATATAGGCGCTAGTATAGTGGCAGTGTACACTTGTCCCTGTTTGTAAAAGTGAGGGAACACCTGACCCTGTTATTAGGAGTTACACTTTTACTTTCTTGCTGGTGTTTATTTTAGAAGGTGGTGAGGTGCGTGACCAAGCGAAACGTGGTGGGGGATATTGTATGTGGGTTGGTGGTGGGGGATATGGATGGATCTACTTAGCCATGTGTCTACAATATGTTAGACTGTGACAAATGTGTGAGACAAACATATGTGAGATAGACAGATGTGTAAGACAGATATGTGACTCACTTGGTATGGTGTACTACACATTACAGTTCTGTTTTCAACACTCTATTATGTGGTAAAATGGGCGCATTTTTGTCTGAGAGGCCGGTAATATTTTCATGTACAGTAGCTGTAGGATGGGCCCCCAAGATCAACTCCCCTGTGGGTCCCAGGCCCCCCCGTTCGACACTTACTGATCCCACAGGTTTTCTAGGAGGTTCAGGTCTGGAGAAAGTGTAGCCCCTCCATTTGAGGTACCCCAGTCACAAACAGCCGTTCCCTAACGATGCGACCTCAATGAGCTGGAGCATTGTCGTCCATGAAGATATGAGCCCTGTGTTGCTCATGCAGAGGCACAATGACTGGGAGAATGAAATTATTCCAGTAGTAGAGGCGTCACTGTACCATTCACAAAGTGTAGGGCAGTTCTCTATTGACTCGACACAGCTGCCCACACTAACACCACTACCAAAGTTATGTCTGTGGCTGATGCACAGCGCTCTCCTTGATGTCTCCAGCATCATTGATGGCCATCATTTTTGCTCAGACTTTAATCATTGAACAGCACTGAGGGCCATTGGTCTCTCATCCAGCGTAGATGCTCCCTGGTCTATGCAAGACGATGATGCCTGTGCCTGGTTTTGTGGCCAGGTACCCTTGCCGGTCATGTAGCCCCCAGACCACGCTGATGTCAATGGTTATGAATGGTCTGATGTGACACTTTGCACTTCTCTCACCTCCCTTAATCATGTCTGGAGTTGTCTGTCCTTCATCACCCGATCCGCAGGCCATTGTTTACAATGAAGCGGTCGTCAGTGTGTGATGGGGCCAAAGGTGATGTTTGCCTTTCTGTGACTCTTCCAGTTAGTGTCCTCAACTGATGACACTCTGACACTCTAAGCTCAGTGGCCACTTCCGTCAGAAAGCATCCTGCTTGAAGTTTGGCAATGGCGAGGTACTGTTGATCAATTGTAGGGTATTGTCTTAGTTTCATGATGTCAAAATGTGAACAGCATGATGAGGAGGGCTGTTTAAATCCCAAATCAAATTGATCCCCTAAATTTATTGGGAGATTCAGGGATCAAACACCTCTTGTGAATTTTGCCATTAAGCTCCTTATTAGAGATCAGTGAGTTGTGCAAAAAGTACTGAAACATTGAACAGTTGGACGTGTGCATCTAAAGGGAAGAGATGGGCTCATTTATTTTCAAGAAATTTGTTGTTCATCCTGAAATTTTAACCAAACATCCCTAACTTTTTTGAGTATAGTTACATAGTACGATTGAAAGAAGACATGTGTCCATCAAGTTCAACCAAGGGTGGGGAAAACGTGGAAAGTAGTGTATATACTTAAGTTAGTCTTTCACTTTATAGATTAATTTAGTCTAGTTTGCTTCTCAATAAATTAGAATATCAGCCCAAAGTTTTTTCTTCAGTAATTCAATTCAAAAAGTGAAACTCATATTATAGAGTCATTAGAAACAGAGTGAACTTTTTCAAGTATTTATGTTAATCTTGATGATTATGGCTTACAGCCAGGAACGCACCTGTGCTAGATACAGTGTGAATTTAATCATATTCAACAAATGCTCCCCTTATGTTGTGCATAGGCCATCTTCTTTACCTTTGTTATCTATTGTATACTTCTTTTTTTTGTCTTAATGACACATCATGTGCATTCATGCGTTCTCCATTATTGTATCTTCTGATTGGCCTATTGTTTTAAATGCACTGTTTTCTCATGAGAATATATGCTGTGACTATGACCTTCAGGGTTTGAAACATTTAAAGGGGTTGTCTCACTACAAAGATTGTCATTCAAATTAAAGATCTTCAAAAAACAAGCACGTTTGCAATATATGTCAATAACAAATCTCCTACTGATTTCTAGATAACTTGTTTTTAGTGGCTTCAGAGGCTGCTGAGGTCTCTATAGTCACCGACCTGCTTGTTCTCCCTGATAGGCTGTATCTCCGGCATCTTATCACAACAGGTCGCGGCAGGAGCGAGCACACAAGTTTAACTATCTCCTGTCCTTTCTCTCTCTGTCCTCGCTCTGCCTGTGGCACAGCTCAGTGATTTAGAGCAGGCATACTAGCAGCCCCTGTCATCTCCCCTGCTGCCTTATCTGTGTCTCAGCCTAATTATTATTCACTGCTGTTAACTATTTCCTGCCCATCTCATTCAGCTCTGAGTCAGCCTAATTAGCATTCACTCTCCTGTTTACCTAACCAGCTTCACTGCTGAAGTGAATGATTCAGGCAGGAAATAGTCAACAGTCAGTGAATAGTAATTAAGCAGACACAGACAGATGTAGCACTGAGATAACTCCATGCAAATACAACACATCCGAGATTATTTGAATCGCTTCCCCCCGGCCCAATTCCCTGTGCTGGGAACCCCTGGCCTGCCCTGCGTGCTGTCATGTATGGATGTATGGGGAGAGAAATATGTGCTGTGTACACGGTGGATGCTATTGAATGGTCAGCAGCAGGGGAAAGAGAACTCTGTGATCTGAGATGTTCTCCCTTCCAATGCTGTTAGCATCGGGATGCCGAGCGCTGCAGCATGACGTCACCTAGATGAAGGGAGGGGGGAGAGGACTCCAGGAAGCCAGTGCTCCCGCCCATGATTTCAAAACTACAGCTCTTAGGACAGCACCAAGGTAGGATGAAATCCAGTCGTGAGACAACTCCTTTAAGCCATTTATCGGACTTATCCACATTTTTCTTTATTAGACTTGGTGTAGTTTTTGATATTTTTGTATAATAAAATCTTTTCTATTGTTTTTGTTTTTGTCTTTGTGGAACAATCTCTCCTTTTCTTTTCAATTTGGGTTCCACACCCAAATGAGTCAGGAAGTTACCAAGTGTATCTAAATAAACAGTTCAAAGAATTCTATTGCATATGGGGAAATGCAGTGCAGATCTGCTAACCAAGTTGCTTTGGCAGAAAAAGCTTCAGTTTTCACAACGGTATTCAAATTTAACCTCTCCTGATTGGCAAATGGATGTTTTTTCTGATAAGTCACATTTTTTGCTTCATCAAATGGATGGATGTTGGCGTGTCAGGCTAGGAACATCATAAAACAAACACCCTGCAACCACTGCAGGAAGAACAGAAGCTGATGATGCTAGTGTTATGATCTGTGGAATGATTTTGTAGCATTTTCTGGGCTACTCATCCATGTGGAAGGCACTCAACTGATCTGGGTATTAATCTATCCTTACAGATCACGTGTTCCGATAAATGCGGATTTGTCATTCCTTGTGTAGATGGGATCTACCAGCAAGACATTGAGAAATGTCAAATTATTAGATATGTCTAAAGAAGACTTCCAAGTATTACCCAGGCCCTCCAAATTCCCCAGACTTTAACTCATTTAAGCATCTGTGGTAGGGAACACCTGGATGGTGGTGTTGGCTCTATGGCTCCTCCAGCAGCTGTGGGAGCCCCTGGATGGTGGTGTTGGCTCTATGGCTCCTCCAGCAGCTGTGGGAGCCCCTGGATGGTGGTGTTGGCTCTATGGACCCTCCAGCAGCTGTGGGAGCCCCTGGATGGTGGTGTTGGCTCTATGGCTCCTCCAGCAGCTGTGGGAGCCCCTGGATGGTGGTGTTGGCTCTATGGAACCTCCAGCAGCTGTGGGAGCCCCTGGATGGTGGTGTTGGCTCTATGGTCCCTCCAGCAGCTGTGGGGCCCCTGGATGGTGGTGTTGGCTCTATGGAATCTCCAGCAGCTGTGGAAGCCCCTGGATGGTGGTGATGGCTCTATGGATCCTCCAGCAGCAGTGGGAGCCCCTGGATGGTGGTGTTGGCTCTATGGATCCTCCAGCAGCTGTGGGGCCCTGGATGGTGGTGTTGGCTTTATGGACCCTCCAGCAGCTGTTGTGCCCCTGGATGGTGGTGTTGGCTCTATGGACTCTCTAGCAGCTGTGGGGCCCCTGGATGGTGGTGTTGGCTCTATGGACCCTCCAGCAGCTGTGGAGCCCCTGGATGGTGGTGTTGGCTCTATGGATCCTCCAGCAGCTGTGGGGCCCCTGGATGGTGGTGTTGGCTCTATGGACCCTCCAGCAGCTGTGGAGCCCCTGGATGCTGGTGTTGGCTCTATGGACCCTCCAGCAGCTGTGGGAACCCCTGGATGGTGGTGCTTGCTCTATGGACCCTCCAGCAGCTGTGGAAACCCCTGGATGGTGGTGTTGGCTCTATGGACCCTCCAGCAGCTGTGGGAACCCCTGGATGGTGGTGTTGGCTCTATGGACCCTCCAGCAGCTGTGGGACCCCCTGGATGGTGGTGCTTGCTCTATTGACCCTCCAGCAGCTGTGGGAGCCCCTGGGTGGTGGTGTTGGCTCTATGGATCTTCCAGCAGCTGTGGGAGCCCCTGGGTGGTGGTGTTGGCTCTATGGATCTTCCAGCAGCTGTGGGAGCCCCTGGACGGTGGTGTTGGCTCTATGACTCCCTCCTCCAGCAGCTATGGGAGCCCCTGGATGGTAGTGGTGGCTCTATGGACTCTTCAGCAGCTGTGGGAGCCCCTGGGTGGTGGTGATGGCTCTATGGACCCTCCAGCAGCTGTTTGAGCCCCTGGATGGTGGTGTTGGCTGTATGGACCCTCCAGCAGCTCTGGGATGCAGTTGGCTCCAGATAACTGTGATAACCTACCAGGAGCTTATAGAGTCACTCCTAGCTCGTCTAGCTGTTGTCCATGGTGCTCATGGTCGCTACTCTGGGTATTAGCTGGTGGTACTAATAATGTGACTCAACAGTGTAGCAGTTATTCTGTCTGTTACACAGCAAAGGCTTTTTTATTTAGCTTCAAAAACAATATATATATATGTATATATATATATGCTCAGGGATGCAAATGTGGACCCTGCAGATAGCCCCAAGAGAGTATGATGCAGACCACATCAGGTAGCAGAGTCTAAGGGGCTCCATGGTCTTCACTGGAGCCAGATGGACTTTGCTGCGGGAAACCTCCAGGTCGCTGCCCCTGAAGTTGCTACTTGCAATGAAAGCCAAGAGCCCAAGGCAGGCAGAGGCGTAGCAGAGTAACAGGCTAGCAGGAGGTTAACAGCACCATGATGCACTGACCCATTAAATCTTAAGTCAGTGCTCCTTAAATAGGAATAGGGCATACTGGATGCCAGCAGCAGCGAGGAGCAGAGCACAAGCGTGCAGAAATAACTGCTGGTGGTAGGCCAGAGAGTGCAGACACGAGTGTGTCTGCATTTCAGAGTGGGCACTGTGGCACATATTAGTGACAGTACCCCCACCACCACCACTTAAGCTTCCTAAATCTTTTGGGTCTGTTTATTTCTCCAGATAAGTTGTGGAGCAATGATATCTTCTTCTGTCTCTCATGAACTCTCTTCAGAGCAGATGTCTTGCTAGTCCCATGAAACCTAGGCACGGGGGCTTCCAGGGGCGGGCGAACTGGGCAGTTTTTCAGGAAATGCTTAGTACTGCCACGGTATAAGCACCAGTTCAGACTGCACTTGCGGGTGTGTTCCTCCTCTGTTAGATGAACACTGTCAACCTGCATAGGTTCATCTTGAGGAAACATAGAAGTCGGCTGTGGGGGAGTTTGAAAGCGAGTAAGACTTTGAGGCTGGGGGGGGGCTCTAACTGAGGGCGAACTTCTAATTGTCTCTAAAAAGGGATCTCCGTTCTGGTAGCTAGAGCGATGAGGTAGTCTCGGAGAGTTGATAGATCATGACCAGTAAGCTCGTTCTTGATTCACCTAGTGAGGCCTTCCCAGAAGTCAGCTAGAAGGGCCTCATTATTCCAGGCTAGTTCAGAGGCTAATATGTGTAACTGAATGGCATATTGTCCCACTGTGGAATCGCCTTGTCTGATGCAGAGCAGGAAAGAAGCAACAGAGGAATTCTGCTCAAGTCCTTCAAAAACTTTGCAGAATGCATACAAAAATTCCAAAACATTTGCCACCAAGGGATCGCCTCACTCCTAGAGGGATGTGGACCAGAACAAGGCTTCACCTGAGAGCAACACCATGAAAGTCACCTTGGCACGATCTGACAGGAACAAATGCGGTAAAATGTCAAAGTTTATCGTACATTGGTTCAAGAATCCATAATATGTCTTGGGATTGCCGTGATAATGGGATATCAGGGGTCGGTGGAGTGCGGGAGTGGCAACAGGTGCAGGTTCAGGTGTGGTTTCGGAGCGAGGGGTGGTGATGGCCTGTACCATTTGAAAAATTTGCTTCTGACAGACGTCTAGGTGAGTCACCACCGCTGTAATGTGCATGAGGTCTGACGGAGGAGCATCGGCGAGATCCATGGTCAGATTGTATTGTAACTTTCAAGGATGCAGGTGTGGATCATCCAGGTCACCACAAGAGATTATAATGCAAATCACAACAGGGACCAGAGTCTAAGAGGCCCCTTGGTCTTCACCAGAGCCCAGCGCAAGGCCGGTTGGAGTTTGCTGCGGGGAACCCCTACGGTCCTTACCACTGACATGGCTACTCATAATGACAGGTGAGAGCCCAGGGCAGGAATCGGGTAACTGCAGCAAGGAGCATAGGTCAGGATCACAGATATACACCAGCAATTTAGCCCAGAGCAAAGAGAGGAAGTTCCTTAAGTCCCTGGTGATGGTCAGCCACTGGAGCACCAATGATGTGCTGGCCCTTTAGATTTTAAAGAGCCAGTGCGTGCTCCCTAGATAGGAAGTCTGCGCACACTGGATGCCAGCAGCAGCGGTGCAGGAGCGTGCAGAGGTGAGTAAATGCGGTGGTAGGCCAGGGCAGACACAAGTGTTTCTACAGTCCAGAGCGGGGAACGCGGCAAGTAGCTTGACAATGAGCTGTGTTTCATAATGGTTACATTTAATGCGCACAAAAATTATTTGTGTAGTAGAAAGGAACAAAATGTCTTTTGTGTGTACATCTGCAGTGACACTTACATTTTGTTCAGCTTGTCAGAATAGTTCCAGTGATACCAAATTTTTATATCGTTTCCTATATGCTTTACTAATAGAAAAAAGTTGTTGTTTTTTAAAAATGTTTCGTATCTTCATCTTCTGAGACAAATAACTTTTTTTTATTTTTCCTTTCCCCTGTTTTTTGTGGTGTTCGTTGTAGCTTTTATTAGTGCTATTTTGGGGGACGTATGACTTTTTACTCACCTTTTGTTCTATTTTTGGAGAGGTAAGTTTACCTGTGTGGGATAAATAAGGTTATGGTGTAATAAGTTAGAATCATGAGTGTTTAATATTTGTCTGCAGGCCCTACCGACAACATACCAATACATTACATATACTAAAGACCACTTTTCATGATTTTTGGTACATTATTCCTGTTCACGTTTTTAGATGTGAATATAGTAGGATTGTGGAAAATGAATAAAATGAATAAAAAACAGTACAGTACACTGACTCTCAAAATCTACTAAGAAGTTTGCCCTTCCAGACCATTTAGGACTTGTTAATAGACTTGTTAATAGAACAACATTGTTATGTCTAATATATCCATGTTGTGGCTCCACAGCAGAAATCTTAGGTGGTATCCTCAGATTTCTGCTACAGGTTTTGTATTTTATATTTGGTAGAATTCGCCACCGTTATGGATCGTTAAATTGGACTGTGGTTTCTGTCATGGAATCCCAAAGGAAATCACAACAATAAATGGCAATTGACTTATTTTTTTCCACCAGCTGGTATCATACCAGTGAACAGAAGGTTACATAATATAATTTATAGTATAAACTAAAACAGGGTTTCCTATTAGTATTTTAGAGGTAAAAAAGGCTGGTAGTATACAGGCAAATTTCAGTGCATGATGTACATAGGTTCTGTGCCAAAATCTATATAAAATTCTGCCATGTGAACAAGGCCTTACACTGCCAATGAATTGGCTCCCTATTGTTTTTTTCCAAACTCCATTAAAGGGATTGTCTCATCTCAAAGTTTCATAGAAAGCATGAATGAAAATTTAATGCTGCTTTGCTCTGTCTTTTGGGGGTTTAAAGGGTGTCTGTATTTAGCATATGAGTCGGTGTATTAGCCCTCCTGTTTATTATTTTTTTATAGTTGATTAGTTAAATTACCTTTTCCAGGGGGGGAAAAATCTTTGAGCAATGTAAACGTGAGTAATTACTGTTTTTTGTCTAAAAAAATAGATAACACACAAGCTTACACCCCGCCCCAACCTTTAGGCATCATCCCTGCATCAAAAAAACAAACAAGGGGGGAAAGGAGTACACAGGTCGGCCCCACTTGGGAAACCCCTAGAGCCTCGAAAGGGAATAAAAACACTTGTGCTCTCAACAAAAAAAGATGAACAAAAAAATATATTTGAAAACCGTCTTCATTTAGTGTTCCCTACATTTTGAATGCTTTTCTTTGTAGTGAGAGAACCCCTTTAAATTCTTCATTGTGATGCCATGAAAATATTTACACTATTTCAATACCAAGAAATCTAATGTATTTCAAGAATCCTCCAACTAGTGCAGGGGTTCACAACCTTAGTAGCCTTGGGGCATTATGTGGCCCACAATGGAATTCTATGTGGATAACCATCTGGGCATAGAAATGTCTGTACTGCTCCATTATTTCGGTCAACCCCAAAAGGGTGGCTACACCACCCCCAACTCAATGGACAAGTTCTAACGGTGCCCTATACAGTATATGTGACCCCTGTTTATCAGGCCAGAAAAGAGTATGTGAGCTAGAGAAGTGGAGTTTATTTATGTGACCCTCTCCATTGTAGTACATGGAAATTGTTCGAATCTCCCAATTATAAATCAAACTGATAAGAACTGAAAAACTCTTGATTTTTTAAAAAGAGTTTCATGTGGGACTTCTGCTTTATTTACAATGGTCTACAAGAACCTGTTGATAATCATGTTGATTTCTGGCCTGTTTGACTTGATCTCTTTATGGAGTCATTTAATTGAGGACTGTGGAGCTGCAATAACATAAGTGCAAAAACATAACCCAGCCCACAAACAATATCAGCAGTAGGAGGAAAAGAAAAAGGCGCTTACTCCTCTAAACGATTACTGCAAAACAAATTTCCCAACATTAAAATAATAAACCTATCCCCTATGACAAATCAAGGTACCAAAAATGAAAATAAATCAAAAGAAATATCTTGGAGGGACAAGACAAAAAGAATAGGATACAAGTAAATAAAACCCCTTTTAGAACCTGTCTGCCAGCGGGTTCATCGCCCTGAAAAGAGCGGCTCCACTATAATATGCAGACTCCCTCTTGCTAATGTTTCCAACGCTTACGCGTTTCAGGTCACATCCGGACAGCTGTGATCAAGGGACCGGATGTGACCTGAAACGCAGAAGCGTGGAAATTACTGTGGTTTCACAAACTATATCACTCTTTCTCCCATATTGCATAAAAATTGTGGCATAATTTGCATTTCTTGGTCACACATATCCCCGCATCATCAACACAGGAAAGAAAATAAGTGAAACATAGAAACGCCAAATCACACGGTTGGGAAAAGGAGTACAGTTGCTTTTACAATCAGGAATAAGTGCACACTGCTATCATACAAGCACTGATATAACCTATAATACTGACACAGTGACATCACAGTGAATACAGTACTGATCCAACATGGATATCAAATAAACAATTAAATCCAGTGCCTCACATGTGACATCTTCTCTGATAAGAGTTGTTTACCCTCCTTTTTTTTCTCCATCCAAACCACTAAGATGACTTCTCTTTGCTATGACAGGGACGGAGTATGTTCACATGGCTTATTGGGGCGCGTCCCAATACGCCGGGTGTTTTGGAAGCACTTGCTGTCCAGTGCGTAGTTCCAAATCACCGGGGGAGGATGGGGTGTTCCGGAACCCGGACGGCCCCATTGACACGTATTATCAGCGGCGCGAACAATTCACGTCACTTCTCTCCCCGGGCGTACGATATGATCGTATTGTACGCCAGGGGAGACGAGGCATACTTCATAGTTCTCTATTGCGCGTGCAATTATGCTTACAAATAAGCAATGTGAACATACCCTTAGACTCCTTAAGTTTTAAAGACCTTTCTCACTTAGAGTACATCAGTCCCTCCCCTAGTAGTAATGCCTACTCTATATCCACTTCTCAGTTATGAGAATAATAACCTCTCTGTGCCACATTTTCTCTAATAGTGCCCATTGTTGTTCCCTATTCTCTCTAATAGTGCCCATTGTTGTTCCCTATTCTCTCAAATAGTCCCCTATTCTTTCTGATAGTGCCCCTTCCATAAATCCTTCTATTTTATAATTCTCCTTCTGTGTCCCCTTCTCTTTATTAGTGTCCCTTCTGTGTCCCCTTCTCAGATATGAAGGTAAAAAGTAAAAAAAAAAATACTTATTCTCATCTGACCCCACTCCCATGACTTCTTCATGGGGCCTCATGGTCAATGCTGTCTTTTCATAGATTGCAAGCTTAAAGTGGCCTGCAGCCTATGAGACGAAAGCACAGAATGTGTGTACACTGAGGAGGTTAGCTGCTCGGGACAGGCCGCAGGACTGAAGCATCATGTAACCTATAAGGGCCAGGGCAGGGATCCAGTGGCTTTCTGTTTTGCCATAGTTTTCAAATGTAAAAAATTACAAGTGCAGTTGAAAGTAGCAACACCTGGACTACCAGGAAAAAAAATCTGGGGTATGTGGTCAGAATGCCTTGTGTAGCCCTATTCACAGCAGCTCAGGACCTGGCGGACAGGAGTCTACCTGTTGGGGCAAATTGCAAGTCCATTCCTGAACTTAAGGATTATATTGATATTTTTCTAAAATGTTGTAACCTGACTAATGCTTCTCTTTCAAACATTGTTTAATGGTTTAAAGTATTTTATTTGCCTCTAGACAGATTTTCTTAGAGAAGTGGGCACTTTTAGCTCCCTGTAATAGCCTAATGCAATTTGTCTTCTTGTCATCGGTTCAAAGGGAGAACATTTGGTAGCACTGTCAAGTGTAACTGTGATATCCATCACAACTGCTGTTAGAGAATTTACTCATAATTTTTCATACTGCGCTTGCAATTTTGACAATTTGGATGTAATTGTAAGACTCATTCATTCCACTATACCTGTGGACCGACTGTGGGTGATATATAATAGAAATCTCTGCAGAATCCCCAATAGGGCTTAAAGGTCTGTCATTACCAGTCCAAATCAAAATATCTCCTTTATCTTATGAAAGCCTTAGTGATCAAAATGCATGAGTCCACAATGCCCTTGTAGCTGCTAAAGTGAATAGCCTGTTCCCACTCACTGACAATATTAGCTACAACAAGTGCATATTTCAGACCTACCTTTAAATCAATTTGGATCATTTTTCATGG
Source organism: Phyllomedusa bahiana (assembly GCA_025379985.1). Classification (NCBI taxonomy): domain Eukaryota; kingdom Metazoa; phylum Chordata; class Amphibia; order Anura; family Hylidae; genus Phyllomedusa; species Phyllomedusa bahiana. Next base: position 36,687 of record JAODAL010020543.1, read on the forward strand.
ACCATCTCCTTAAGGTACTGTTATTTTTTCTTGGAGATTTAAAAAAACTGGGAAGTAGTTTTTGGCCATTCATGCCATAATTATGACCATAGTTAAATTTTTTGAATTGGTTCCACAAAGCTTAAAATTGCAGGACTTTTTAGCATGTTATTCCAGCTAAAAAAAACCATTAAGAAAAAAATTTGGGTTCCACTTTTAAAAAGGAGATTAGAATTAGAATTGGGACCTTTAGGGCTATGTTCACATGGCTTATTTGGGGGGAATTATGCCCCGAAATTTTCGCCGTGTGGGGGGGGCGGGAGGGGGGGGCCCCGGCACCTCGCCCCTAGATACATACTAGCGGCGCGTAACCCCGCTGCAAAAGAATGAAAACTTATCCCCCCCGTAGGGATTCGCCGACGGGAGAATGTAACCCATAGTTTCTAGAAAAACGTGGTTACCGAAATGACTGGGGACGTTTTCCCAGCGAATTCGCGCATACGCGCGAAATTACGACTGAAATACGTCCCATTTTAAGCTGTGTGAACATAGCTTATCAGTGACAAGTTAAAGGGGTTTTCTCACAACAATAATAATAAACTTTTCACACGTAGGGAAAGGTAAATGAAGACTATTACCAAATACATTGCTGTTTTGAATTGGCTTTGTTTAGGCCAGATGTTATCTACTGCTAGTGTACACAAGTTTCTCTAGGTTACCAATTTCTCCCTGTTTTCTTTTATTGATTGCTGTAGTGATCTCTTAGAGGGTTATCTGCTGAGTCTTTCTTAGCACAGAAGCTTTTTATTTATGAAATGTCAAGTTTAACCCTTTTAGAGCTCTGTGATTTGTACTACAGATTTAACCCTCCTGCACTCATTTCACTTTAAAGCAAGTGTATGCCATATTGCTGTAACCCCCCCCAGTTTAACCAGGAAGCATGAGCCACAAGCTGCGTGTGGCTCTGTAAAACAGCAAGGTAAGACAACGCTAATAAAGTGTTATTCACAATGATCCCCATGGGTATTACAGGTAGGAATCAAATCACCTATGATAGTGATATTCATTCTGTAGAAATTTGGTTTGGTTCCTTCTCATAATAATTTTGTACTCCATCTTTACGATTTCACAGTATCTTAAAAGTACCTACGGTAGTAAAGGTTAAGTTTTATATTAGTCTTGTCCAGTGACTGCATAGATTATAACATCTAGGAAGTAAAATTTGCACCTGTTCATTTCAGAGGTAAAGCACAGCCCAAAAAATTTTTAAATTGAGATTTCACAAACCCGCTGAAAGCATTTTTTTGGGTTTCCCCCCAAAAACTAGAACCTCATTAATGTAATGTCCTCATATATCAATAAATTATGTGGTACAGAGATGTGCAAGGCCTCAACATATATGCTACCTAGTCAGGACTCTCCCTGAAGTGATACCCCCCTTTACATTCTTTAGCAAGTTTGGGTTTATTTTGATAGGAGGGGATTTTATCCAAATAAGCCCCCATTCTGAGTGAAATTGTTAGACCCAGAAACAATCAGATGGCACTTGAAGGAATGACCTGTGAGCACTTTTGGAATACAATAAAAGGGGACAATCGCAGGGCAGTAAGGAATATTCCTCAAACTTGCAATAAGGGCTCTTTTGAGAATCATGTCCAATTCATCATTGAACCTCTTGGTATAATGAGCCTTAAAAAACCTGTATCCTTTTGTGTTTAATAAAATGTTAAAGGGATTGTCTCACTGCAGGTTTTAAGTCTACCTCAGTCCTTCTGTTTCTGTAGGATTTTTTTTAATTCAGGGGCGTGATTTGGTGGCCCCAGACAAGGGTGATAGTTATGTTCTTCTATATCATCCGAAATACATAAAAATATCCATGACAATTCTAAATGATAGATCAAACCATGAGGTCTTACCTAATGATCCAACACAGCTATTTAGGCAGGAACCGATGAGCATTTTGGAAGAAGCCAAAAGGAATAAATTGATGAAGGTGAATACAGTTTCATGTTAAGATCTCCACAGATACCCACATTTTATGCCTTACCCAAAGTACATGAGACCCATTGTCTCAGGCATTGATATCCGGGCACAAAATATGTGTGTGTGTAGATAGATAGATGTGTCTCAGAGAGTATGTCAATTCATTCCCATCTTATATTAGGGACACTATGGATTTACTGGCAAGAATTGAGAGAATAACGATTGAATGATGATCATACTATTCTTGCCAGTATTGACGTGGAGGCTTTGTATTCATCGATCCCCCATGAGATGAGGATCAAGGCAGTGGAATATTTCCTCTCTGAGGGGCTCTCAATTCCATCTCCATCTCATTTTAAAACTGTTGACGTTTTATTTTGACAAGAAACTACGTCCTTTCCAATGGTTGCATGTACCACCAACTCAGGGGTACCACAATGGGCAGCCTTTGTGCACCAACCTATTTATTCCTGGATTTGTGGCAGGTGACCATTGTCTTTGGAGAGGAATCTGTAATGTCCGAAGAAAGGATGGTCTTCTGAGCCCGTTACATTGACCACATATTTGTGTTAGAGATGGCTCAGGGGACCACGGACGGCTCAGGGGACCAGTTTGACCAATATGCATGATCATTGAACCATAATCCAGTAGGATTAAGATTCACATCAGAGTGGAAAAAATATGTTTTACCCTTTTTGGATGTTAAAATGTCAAGAAAAGAGTTGGAGGAACTGTCCACTACAGCCGGAAACCCACGGCAACAGATAGCCTTCTCAGCTGGGAGAATTGCCATCCTCTCCCGTTGAGGAGGATTCCGAAAGGACAGTTCCCCCGACTAAGAAGAAACTACTCTGACATAGTGAATACCATCAGAAATAAAGAGAACTGGAACAAAGATTCCGAGATAGGGGTTACCCTAGGAAGACGATCAAAAAAATATATAAATTTGCATTGGACCAAGAACGTTCGTATTTATTGATTCCTAGAAAGAAAGAATAAGAAAACCACAAATTAGACTAACTGCCACATGTGATCAAGCCCAATATTTGGTCATGGTATCCCTAAGTAAATATTGAGACATTTTGATAATGGATAAGGACATGGCAGAGGTTCTACCGACATTTGCACAAATCACCTACAGGATAGGCAAAAGTTTAGGGGATAGACGGACTAATCTTGAACCCTGAAATCCCCAAAGAATCTTGGTTGAACAGACAAATTAAAGGTTACTACAGATGTGGCCACTGTAAGACATGCCGTGAATCAATTTGTCTACAGTGATGTCACAAAACAGAGATACTTGATAAGGGATTTTATAAACTGTAATTATTGTAACATCATATATATGGCCAGATGCTCGTGCTCAATGGAATACGTTGGGAAAACTATTAGACCCTAGAAACAACGTATTTTGGAACACATAGATGACATGAGAAATGAGAGAAACACCTCCCTAGCAAGACATTTCAATTCAGTTCATGGTGGTGATAACTTGGATTTAAAGTTTGAGGCTTTAGAGCTTTTCTGCACATCACCACATGGAGGTAATGTTGATAAGCGTGTACTCCAGCTCGAGGTGAAATGGATCTTTAGACTGTGGACAACTCATACACTAGGATTAAATGAGCACCTTAACTTCAACTGCTTTATTGAGGTATAACATAACCTGTGGACAATATTTTTGTGAGTACAGTATTTTCTAACTATTATCTTCAAGAAAGCTCTTTTGTCTCCTTGGGGGTTTTTAAATATCTGGATTCAGTCATCTGATGTATGGTCTAATTATCAATTGGAAACCACATCCTAGACATTGTAGACACGACATTATTTCTGGTATTATGTACATAAATATACCCTCTTTAATTAGACCATTAACCTTTTAGAGCGTTTTTCTCTGGGTTATGAAATGTCAGTTTTTGCTCTAACTACTCTACTGTAGGCAATTAGACACTAGCCTCGAAACTGTCTGTTTTTGGATATTCTTTTCTTTCTACCAATTGTGACTGATGAGGAAGGGGTATATTTCTATATTTATACTCTTTATGCATAATTGTCCTTGTGTGACTGGACTAGTGAATCTGTATTCATTAGTTTTCACTGGTCTCATTACCTTCAGATAGGTGTTACATACTTGGCTGCGATTCCCTATATTTTTTGTTTTGTTCCTCTTAAAATAGCACATAAGTAGTTTTCTAACCTTCGGCGGGAGCAAAAGAGCAGTAATCCACTTAGAACTGTATTTGGATTTATTGATACACACCCGCATCCACATCAGATGGAGGGGCGTGTTGTCCCGCCTGCTCAACGACTGTTCTGAAGCTCCGGGATGTGCTTTGATGACATCAGACGCCGGAGACTAGGTGGACATGTTTGTTAAGTTTTATTATGGACATTGCCACTGATTTATAATCTTTGAAAGCCTTATACCAATTCACCTATTAAACCATGTACCTGTTCTTGATCATCACAAATACATAGCAAGTCACAATGGACTGGTGATTTTGCTCTATAGGAGCCTCCTGATGAGTGATCATCTCAAATATGTTTCTATACTTCAAGGCTAAATATACTTAAATTTTAATTTCTACCTAATGTTTGTGTATACCTTTTAGGATTATTGGATATACCTTGTATATATCGTATTTAATATCCCCTGATAAATTCCCTGCATTCGTAGTAAGGGAAGGAGATGCGTCGGATGTTTGGTGATATATACACAATTAGGGTATATTAGGGCTATTTAGCTTAGGTTCTTGGTGGGACCGTCCTTATTGGGTCGATGACCCCACATCTTATGATTAGATAGATGAGTACATAGGACGTAATAGGGACAGTATATCCCTGGTCTCCAGTAGCTTGTGTCCCATTTTGTTGTAGATTTTGTTTTTTTTCGATGTGATATACAGTCTTATTTGGCTTCACTATTTCACAGTATTTTAAAAGTACCAAGTAAAGGTTAAGTTCTATATTAGTCTTGTCCAGTGATTGTATACATTATTTTTTGACTATGCCTGAGATAAAATTGGTTCTGGCTGAACTTGACACACCTTTGTGTGTTAGATATTATGATCTCCAATAATGCGGGGGTATCACCATGGCTTGTGCCCCCGGATAAAACTGCCCTTGACCAGGATTGCCGATCTGCCCATGGGCCAGATTGCTGTTGCGTCACGGGCACGTCCCTATATATCTATCTACTGACATCGTATATATTTACGTACAAATTTCCTATTACAGTGATATTTTATCCTGTAGCCATTCAAGTCGTAGCATGCAATGTTGATTTTCTCATCTCAAACAATTTAATGAAACAAAAGCCAACAACAGTGTAGGGTCTACAGCAGCAAGAAATGTCAATGTCTCAATAACGAGTCATGTGGCCTTGAGCATCAATTACAGCTTGACCACAACATCGCCTGCTGTTCACAAGTGGAGTTATTGATCGCTAAGGCCTGGCATCCCCCTCTTCTTGAAGGATGCCCCTCAGGTCATTAAGTTTATAAGGTTTTACACGATCACACGCAGGTGAGAACTTTTGAATAAGCAAATTTGTCAGCGCTGGTTCTTATGTTTTAGGACCCCAACAACATCCCTGCAATATTCACCATTACAGAAGTTTACAGAAAACCTATGGTTTGATATAGTAGTTTCAATCCTACATCTTTTAAGAGCAGTATCCCCAAGGGACAATATCTTAGAGATCCTTCCATAAATTTGTGTGCAAGTGATTTCCAAAAGTACTTTGATCTGTTAGGAACTAGGTTCAGGGAGTTGGGTATCCAAACAAGGTCCTTCTTAAAGGGGTTTTGCCATGATGTAATGTTGATGTGGAATCCTCCAAAATGGGTATTTAATCACTTTTCTAAATATATGTGATTACAAAAAGTGAAGCCTCTGAGAGCTATCGCTTTCTTTCCATGCCCTTACTTACCTGACAGTTTACATTAAAACGGGACCAGGAGTGATCTGGCCCGGGTTTTGGCTTCTGCAATTTTTTACCCGATACAGGGAACATGAAGGGGGCTTGCAAGGGGGTGGGGAGAAAAACCTTCTTTTGTATAGAGAAACCAATGGTTCTAAAGTAATTATTTTTAAAAAATGTAGGCTCCCTGGCAATGCTTGTCTTGCTCAAAACCCCCCCCCCTTTCCCCCCCGACTCACATGCTGAGTTAATTTTTTTCCTATCAGATAACATAAGGAACACTTCTTGGCAAAACCCCTTTAATGGGTTTTTAAAACATACACTTTGCCAAACCCATACCCTTTTTAGTACCAAAAAGAAGATTCCCCTATGCCACTGCAGCTTATCAAGTGAGAAACATCATCAGGAACTAATGTCTTAGACATTCAGACCTGACCAGAGTTTTTAGATAACAACCCCTGCATAACATATAGGAGAGGTAAAAAACAAAGGGATATATCTGTTGACAGTCATTGTGCAACCCCATGTAAACAAGGATCATGGCAATATAATGGCAACAAGGGTGAGTTAAGTTGCTGCAGCTGTAAGGCTTGTGATTTGTTCTAGATTTCAAGATGTTTTCCCAACACAGGTACTGGGACTATTAACCTCTAGTGATTTTACAAACTGCAAAATCAAGGGTGTCCATTATCTTTGTAGTTGCAGTTGCCCAAAGTTCAATGTAGGTACAAACCATAGGGAACTATGTTGGCTCATTTTGAAACCCGTTAAGGATATCAAGTATGACCGTAATACTGTGGCTTACCACATGGCAGAATGTCATTCTGACAACCTGTTTGCTATTACATTCTGGCTGGTTACTCAGATATACAGAAAGAACATGTGGCTGGGACAAGCCGATTTTGCAGAAAGAGACAGGATTGATCTATTGCTTCAGGGCACTCAACAGGGGCGATACTACTAGGGGAGCTGCTGTAGCAACTGCTATGGGGCCCGGTTTCCTCTGCCTCAAAACGCCCAGGCTCTCTGCCCGAGCGTACAGAGGCAGGACTGCCCGGTCTTAGCCGCCAGCGCTCCGCTCTGCTAATCCGCCTGGTAGACCTAAGGCCTTAAACCTACCAAGCGTCCGCCCCTACTGATGACATAGGTCCATGTGGGGCTCAGAAGCTGACTGGGTCCTCGTCATGTCGGGGGATCGTGGAGAGAGCTAAGTTGTGTTTTTTTTCTTTAATACTAATATACACTACCCTAAACCTGCCTACCTATATGGAGCCCACTAGAACCTACCACTCCGCATGTCCACCTATATGGAGTCCCTGATAACCAACCTTAAGCCTGAATATCTATATGGAGCCCCCTATACCCGACCATAAGCCTGCCTGCCTATGTGTGATGCCCCTAATATCTTATACCTACCATAAGTGGGTTGCCCATGTATATAATATTTTGGTTAGGTAGCAAGTATGGTGTAAAATGCCCCTGAAAATAAAAAAAAAACAAAGATAGATACTTCCACTCCACGCAGACTCTGCTTTCCAGGGCAAGACTCTTCCTCATACATCTGTTCCAATACAGTTGCAGATTAAAAAAAAATAAATTTTTTACTCACGCATTAGCGCCTCCATCAACCGTCCCAGCCAAGAGTCGACTCCAATCAACCGTCCCAGCCAGAGAGACGCCTCCATCACCTGTCCCAAAGCCAATAGCCACCTCCATCAACTGTCCCATGCCAAGAGTGCTCCATCACCTGTCCCAGCCAGAGAGGTCCTCCATCACCTTTCCCCAGCCAGAGACTGCCACCAAGCACCTTCCCATCCAGAACTGCCTCCATCACTGTCCCATCCAGAGACTTGCCTCCGATCACCTTTACCCCAGCCAGAGAACTGCCCCCATCACCTGTCCCAGCCAGAGACTGCCCCCATCAACTGTCCCCAGCCAGAACTGCCCCCAATCACCTGTCCCAGCCAGAGACTGCCCCCATCACTGTTCCCAGTCCATACGACCCCTCCATCAACTGTCCCATCCAGAGAGAGCCCACCATCAACTGTTCGCCAGCCAGAAGAGTGCCTCCAAACTGTCCCAGCCAAGAAGCGCCTCCATCAACTGTCCCAGTCCCAAAGAGCGCCTCCATCAACTGTACCCACCCAGAGATTCCCTCCATCAACTGTCCCAGCCAAGGGCGCCCAATCACCTGTCCCCAGCCAGACAATCTACGTCCAACTGTTGAACTAACACTATGCTCTTCTTTTTCCCATCATAATCTCTATCCTCCACTCTCCTCACACTTACTGCTTAACCCCAAACTCCCTTCGCTGGACAATGAACTATACAAACTCCCCCCTGCATTCTACCCTCACTACCTGTCTGCCGCCAACCACCTCTTCGCTCCACTGTTAATGCCCCCGCACCAAAAGCAAACCCTGCCAAACTACAGTCACCTAACAGCCACCACACTCACCCTCTCACTGCTTCCTTCTGGCTTCTGGGGGACATTACCCCAACCCAGGAAGGGCCCCCCCGCACATTCCCACCATAGTCTCTGGCCTCCTCGAACAGACATCACCACTACTAATTCCGCTAATTCCTTCAACCAGATTACACATCCCTGCAGCCCGTTCTCCCCCCCAAACCTCTCCTTGAGCCTCTGGAATTTGCGCGACTCATTATGTAACAAACTCTCATACATACATGCACTTGTCATCACAACGCAACCTATACTCTTCCTGTCTGACTGAAACCTGGCTGACCCCCCTGACACAGTACTCCCCGCCGCACTCTCTCTTTTAAGCGGCCTCCAACTTACCCACATCTCCTCGCCCTGGTAACATTCAAGGTGTGAGGCGGTCGGCCTCCTCCATCTGACCCCTGCCTCCTTTGTCCCGTCCAACCTCTGCCTTCCCTCACACTCTTCTCCTTGAAGTGCACTCCTGGTCCGCATCAACGCCCCCCTCCGACCTCCAAGTGGCTGTTGACTTAACCTACCCCGCCAGGCCCTGCCACTGCCTTTCATGACCACTTTGCTTCCTGGCTTCTCCACATTCGTTGCCTCCACCGACATCCCCACTACATCATGGGAGACCTTCAACTATCCCAATCGACACCCCCCACTCTGCTCAACAAACTCTCCCTTCACTCTGCTCCTCCTGTCCACCCTCTCCCAATGTCACCCTCAGGAGCCACTCACAAAGATGGACACACACTTGTACCTCATCTCACCCCCTCTGCCCCCTATCTGACATCTCTAACTCTCCACACGACCCTATATCAGACACAACCTGCTTACCTTCACCACTATCTCCTACCCCACCTGCTCCTCCCGTCACATATCCAGTACGACCCCGAAGGAATCTACACAACCTCAACACACACACTCTCACTGACTCTCCTTTCTCCACTATCTCCCTCATTCATGACCAGACCACAGCCACCCACTTTCTACAACCATACAATCATCCACAGCCCTGACTCAGTCCTCCCTCTCCACACACAACAGAACCCGCAAAATCAACAGACAACCCTGGCACACCCAGACTCTACCAAACAGCTGAGGCGAGGCTTTCCAGAATTGGGCTGAACGCCGCTGGAAAAAACTCACTCCTTGATACTTTGCCTATACAAACACTCACTGCAGACATTAAGTCTGCAACTTCGCCTCAGCCAAACAAACTAATTTTCAACCACACTCATAACCTCCCCTGTTCCCACAACCCCAGACAATTATTCAAAACCTTCAACTCTCTTCTCCGTCCACCAACACCTCCTCCCCCATCCCTCCTTTCAGCAGATGACTTTTGCCAATTTTCACTTCCTCCAGAATATCATCCATCAGAGAAAGCTTCACCCGCATCCCCACCCACCCTCCCTTAACCCTTGCAACCTGCTCTTCCCCCTTAACTTGCTTCCCACGTCACTCCTGACCAGGAGCTCTTCCTCCTTACTTTCCCAAATCCAACCTCACTACCTTAGTCTTGACCCACTGCATGCCATCCCATACCCCATCCCAGTACCTCAGTGCTTTCTATCATCCAGCACTCACCATCTCTTCAACCTATCAATAACCACTGTCATCTTTCCCTTTCTGGCCTTTAAAGCTGCTACTATCACTCCAATCTAAATAAAACAACCCCATGACCCCTCTCTCTGTCCAACTATCGCCCCATCTCACTGCTCCCTTTTGATTTCAAACTCCTCGAGCAGCACGGTCTATATCGTCAGCTGTCTCTCCCACCACTCCTCCAACAATCAACTTGGACCCACTACAATCCTGGTTTTTCGACCCCACCACTCTACCAAGACTCCTAACCAAATCACTAATGATCTAGTAACTGCTAAAGCCCTCATGCCACACTCTTTGCCTCCTCCTCTTGGCGACCTGTCCTCTGCCTTTGACACACTGTCGACCATTCCCTCCTGCTACAAATCCTCTCCTCCCTCGGCATCACGGACTTCTTGGCTCCTTCCTGGAATCTCCTCGTACCTCACTGATCGGACTTTCAGGTGTCTCTCATTCTGCCTCCACCACCTCCACCCTGCCACTCCTGTTGGGTCCCCCAAGGTCAGTCCCTGGGTCCACTAACACTTCTGTACTACAACACCTTTTTTTTTTTTTTTTTTTTTTTTTTTTATTTTTTTTTTTTTTTTTTTTTTTTTTTTTTTTTTTTTTTTTTTTTTTTTTTTTTTTTTTTTTTTTTTTTTTTTTTTTTTTTTTTTTTTTTTTTTTCTTTTTTTTTTTTTTTTTTCTTTTTTTTTTTGCCTCGGTCAGGCTCATAGCCTCACATGGCTCGTGTTTGGTTGCTTCTAATTACCTACCGTTGTGGCTAATTCAGGGTGTAAAAGTGTCTTTTTAACCGTTGATCCACTATCTACAACTGCTGTGGCCCAGATGTCACTTCCATACTCTCAACCGATCCCTGACTGTCTTGTCCTCCATTTCCACTTCTCTCATCACGTCTCCTAAAACAAAATGTGGAGAAAACAGAAACTCCAAACAACTTTCCACCATCCAACACTACCCCTGCCCCTGATCTCTCTATAACTGTCAAACGTCTCCTACACTTTCACCGGTCCCCCAAGGTCCCAGTCATTGGGTAATATCTAACTCTGCTTATCTTCAAACCACAACATACCAAACCCTCGACCTCTTGGCCCCTGCCTCCTTCCACCAGAAAAACATCTCTCGCATCTCTCATCTCCTCGTCTATGACACTACAAAAAGGCGGTCCCATGCCTTGTCATCCCGCCTAGACTGACTGACAACATCCTCTGCCATTGGCCCTCCCAGCTAGCACTCTCGGCTCCCCCCAATCCATCCTTAACTCGCTGCCCGTCTTATCCACCTCTCTCCTCGCTACTCCTCTGCCTCTTCCCCTCTCGGCCCAAATCCCTATCACTGGCCTTCCCATTGCCCATCGAAAGTCATTTCAAGCTACTAACCATTACCTACAAAGGCTCACCATGACTCCTCCCCTCCATACAGATCCTCAGCCCAATTTCCAAATATCCTCCCCCATGCAACTCTTTCGTCCTCACAGGACCTTCTCCTCTCTCTTCCCCTTATCAGCTCCTCACACAACCGTACTCCAAGACTTTCTCCCGTCTTCATCACGCCACACTCTGGAACTCACTGCCCCAAAACATCAGACAGCCCCTCCACTTTCACCAGCTTCAAAAATCAACCTGAAAACCCATTTTCTTCAGGCCTTTCCTATAACCTTCACTAAACTTGTCACTACTTCCCCACAGACATGTCTGCCCCCTCACCTTATCCGTGTCCTCTTTCCCCCTCCTTGTAGAAATAAGCCTCGCGGGTAGGGTCCTCCTCTCCCTCTGTATGTCCAATTGTCAATTATCCATTATCACTGTTAACTGCGTTTGACTTATGTAATAATTGTAACCCCTCTGAATGTACAAGCGCCCCTGGAATCAATGGCGCTTTTAAAATAAATAATAATAATAATAATAATAAGGTATTTGCTCTTATTATCTAGTAACTGCATGACTTAAGAGGTCCTGGTAAATGTTTATGGTTGGGGACGCTGGAGGTGGCCCCATCCAAATGTTTGATATTGGGCCCAGGCTTCTCTAGTTACGCCCCTGGCGCTCAAGTTCCTTTGGCCCCGATGGATAATTGCTACTATTCTAGAAACAAATTTACCGATGATAGAGCTCACTTCTGAGTAAAGAAAAACGTGGTTACCTACTATACACCGTTCTACGAAAAATATTTTTTTCAGGTGCCAAGGTTTATTTAGTGGTTTATGGATATTTAAGGGTGGCTGAAATTCAAAAATCCCATTACTATTTCTGAATTGGTTCCAGTTTTTGAGATAATAGACATCCATGAAAATAATGCAATCTGGATACACAAAATACCCCTGTTTCATTTGTCTCTGGGATAGCAGTGCAAAAATGTCATGGCCAAGAAGAGAAGAAATGAATATTGATGGTGTGACTATCTGCAACAAGCCGCAGGTGGAAAAAAGAATCAAAATCATTTTCCCACCACTTCATATTAAGTTATTACTGATGAAGCAATTTGTTTGGGCTTTGGACAAAATGGGCAATTGCTTCAAGTACATTTGTAGATCATTCCCTGGACTGAGCAACAATCTAAAAGCTGGAATCTTTGATGGTCCTCATATTCATAAAATTCATGAACAAAAAAATAAAAAAAAAAATTTTTTAACGATAATATAATTTCACCGAATACATGAATGACACTGAGGCTTCGCCCTGGGATAGTTTTGGTGTAAAAAATTACTTGGGTGATCACAGAGCAGATGTACATAAAAATGAACTATTTTCATAGCCAGTTAAACAGATGTTCAGATAACCTTGGAGTCTTCACTGAGGAACAAGGCGAGAGGTTCCACCAGGATATGAAGATGATAGAGGAGAGATATCAGGGCAGATGAGACCACACACATGATGGCAGAGTGACCGGCGCGACAGGAAGGCGGAAGGGGGACTCGCACCAGGATGGGCGACGTGGACGCGCACAGATGGCGGACGGGGGACTGCAGCACAAGGATGGCGGACGGGGACGCGCGCAGGATGGCGGACGGGGGCGCGCGCAGGATGGCGGACGGGGGCGCGCACAGGATGGCGGACGGGGGCGCGCGCAGGATGGCGGACGGGGGCGCGCACACGATGGCGGACGGGGACGCGCACATGATGGCAGACTACTGTTGGAATCTCCAATGTGATTGTTGAGATGACACACATAAGTTATTATAACAATAACTAATTAACCCCTTCCCGACATTGGATGTATTGGTACGTCCTGGAGATCGTGCGGGCCCCGCTTGAAAGACCAGCTGGTTTCATGTCACATGCGTCATGTATTAACGCTGGCTTCATGTCACATGACCCGTGGCTAGAGTGCACTCCAGGTTCTTGGGTATCTCTAATAATATCGACCTGCTGAGCAAAGCTATCATGTGAATTATATCGCACGGTGACCACTGTTAAAAACCCTACCAGGATTGCTGTATTTTGCTCAAAATGCCTCACAAATACCTTAGTAAAAAGTCATCATATGCACCCCCTAATGGTACCAATAAAAACCTTAACTCATCCCCCAAAAACAAGCCCACAATTAGATCTGTATACAGAAAAATAAAAAGTTATGGCTATCAGAATATGACAACATAAAAACGCAATTTTTTTTCTGTTTTGTAAAACTAATAAAACATAAAAGAATTATATAATATCTATTTCATTGTAATGGTACTGATTCACATGGTAAAGTAATTACGTAATTTATACCGCACGGTGAACGCTGTAAAATTAAAGCAATGTCTGAACTCCCATTTTCATGGCTCAAAGCTAAAAAAAAACTTTGGAACACCTATGCACCCAAAATGCACAGTACACCCCTAGATGAGATCCCTGAGGGGTGTTGAATCCAAAATAGGGTGAATTCTGGAAGGTTTCACCTGTTTTTGTACTTCGGGGGCTTTGCAAATGAGACAAGGCACCCACCAAAATCTGTGTTCAAAGGCCAAATAGTGCTACCTCTGTTGTATGCCCTGCCATGTACCCAAACAGCAGTTTACACCCAAATATAGGTTATTGCCGAACTTGGAAGAAATTGCATAACAAAATTAGAGGCACTGTTTTTCCAGGATTTCTTGCAGAAATTAAACATTTTCAGCTAAAATTGCAAATTGTTGGAAAAAAATAATTTTTTTCATAGCCTAACGCTAAAAAAAATTGTGAAACACCTGTGGAGTCGATATATTCACTGCACCCCTGGATGTATTTCTTAAGGGGTGTAGTTTCCAAAATGGGGTCCTTTTAGGGGTGTTTGTTAAGTTTTAGCACCTTAGGGTGTTAACCTGAAATAGAGCCTAAATAAAATCTTATTGAAAATGAGATCCCAAAGTCCAGTAGATGCTCCTCCAACTCTGAGGCTTGTGGTTGAGTCAACGCACTATGGCCACATATGAGATATCTCGGAAAACAGAATTAGGGGAATCAATATTAAATTGCATTTCCCTGGTCACAATTACCGTGTTTCAGTGAAAAATGGATAAAAATTTAAAATCTGCCAAAAAAAAAGGGAAATTTTGAAATTTCACCTTCACTTAGTTTTAATTTTTGTGAAATACCTAAAGGGTTAGCAAACTTCCTAAATGCTTCTGTAAAACTTTAATGGGTGTAGTTTCTTAGAGTTATTTATGGGGGTATCTAACATGCAGGCCTCTGAAAGACATGTCAGAACTGGAGTGGTCCCTAAAAAATGTACACTCACCGGCCACTTTATTAGGTACACCTGTCCAACTGCTCGTTAACACTTAATTTCTAATAAAAGCCAATCACATGGCGGCAACTCAGTGCATTTAGGAAAGTAGACATGGTCAAGACAATTCCTGCAGTTCAAACCGAGCATCAGAAATGGGGAAGAAAGGTGATTTGAGTGCCTTTGAACGTGGCATGGTTTTTTGGGTGCCAGAAGGGCTGGTCTGAGTATTTCAGAAACTGCTGATCTCCTGGGATTTTCACGCACAACCATCTCTAGGGTTTACAGAGAATGGTCCGAAAAAGAAAAAACATCCAGTGAGCGGCAGTCCTGTGGGCGGAAATGCCTTGTTGATGCCAGAGGTTTCAAAGGATAAAGGGCAGACAGGTTCGAGCTGGTAGAATG
This sequence comes from Phyllomedusa bahiana, assembly GCA_025379985.1. Classification (NCBI taxonomy): domain Eukaryota; kingdom Metazoa; phylum Chordata; class Amphibia; order Anura; family Hylidae; genus Phyllomedusa; species Phyllomedusa bahiana. Next base: position 51,719 of record JAODAL010020543.1, read on the forward strand.
GCAACAGTGACTCAAATAGCCACCCGTTACATACCAAGGTAGGCAGAAGAGCATTCTCTGAACGCACAGTACGGCGAACTTTGAGGCAATGGGCTACAACAGCAGCAGAAGACCACACCGGGGCCACTCCTTTCAGCTAAGAACAGGAAACTGAGGGTCCAATTTGCCCAAGCTCATCGAAAATTGGACAGTAGAAGATTGGAAAAAACGTTGCCTGGTCTGCTGAGTCCTCGATTTCTGCTGCGACATTCGGATGGTAGGGGCAGAATTTGGCGTCAACAACATGAAAGCATTGGATCCATCCTGCCTTGTATCAACGGTTTTTAGGCTGGTGGTGGGTGGTGTCATGGTGTGGGGAATATTTTCTTGGCACTCTTTGGGCCCCTTGGTACCAATAGAGCACGTTGCAACACCTTGTGGAATCTATGCCAAAGAAGAATTGAGGCAGTTCTGAAGGCAAAAGGGGGTCCAAACCCGTTACTAGCATGGTGTATACCTAATAAAGTGGCCGGTGAGTGTATATTGCAAATTACTAACTTTCTAAGCCCCGAATGTAGTAAAAAAAAAATTAAAAAAGACATTTAATAAAAGATGCCGACCTACAGTAGACATATGATAGTGGCTGGCTATAAACTGTTTGAGTGGCTTAACCATCTGTCTTACACATGTAAATTTTTTCAAGTTGGCAAATTTTTAACGATGTTTTGATATTTTTCACAAATAAACGAGGATTGTTTGGACCAATATTTCTTACCAGCTTAAAGCACAATGTGTCATGAGAAGAAAATCTCTGAGTCATTTGGATAGGTAAAAGTGTCAAAAATTTTGCAGTGGTCTCTTAGTTTTTTCCAGAGCTGCATGAATGTCTATTGAAAGATGGGTGGGGCTGCTTGTGTGCGGCATTTAGCGAATCAGTCAACTACCCTTACATAGCTGCTGTACTGATGAGATGGCACCTTCTCATTATCGGTTTAATAGTAGCTGGGGTGCAATCAGGTGTTTTGCCTCTGCCTTTTCTATCTTCTGGTTATCGTCATGGGGCTGACTGCAGGGCAGGTTGACTTTTGTGGGACAAGTCTTCATTTACACATAGAAGTCAGTTAGTGAGCCAGTGCTAATGGTTGCTGCTCATTTTGCGGAGGTACATTCCCAATTTTAGCTTGGGAGCGCTTTCTTTCTTTGATGCCAGACACTCACTAGGATGTTTTCCTACCATGAGACTTGCACAGTTTCTTTCCCGGTGACCTCTTCACTTGGACTCTCCATTGGGCTTTAATACAAGGGACTTGGTGTATAACTTTTATCACTTTTGTTATAGCGATTGTGCATGAGAAATGTATAGAAGTGAGAAATGTTTTATTTATTGTAGCCTCCTACTTTCCATCTTTGTGTTCTTGGTGAGAAAATAAGCTATGACTTATTGTTTGGAGCTTAGTTTATGTTGTATTCACTGATCATTGGAGATGCATTGTTATTTATTCAAAGCATATATCTGGTTTTATCTGAGGGTCATTGCCGTCTATTCAAAGAGGTTATGCATGAGGGATGTTGTGTTTTCTTCTATGGATTAACGCCGTGTCAATTCCACTAAGGTTTCAAGATAAACCTACGTCATTGTGGGGTGAGCATGTTGTAACATTTGCGACAAGAGATTTGTCACGGTTGTTTGGTATTCATTATTGATCCACTTGTTCTGTCTTTTTGTTGTCTTGTAACACTTGTGAAGCTTAGGTGGAGAAACTGTTTTTGCTCCTTTCCACTCTGAGGGCTCTTTTTATTGTTTATTGGAGCATCAGTGATCGGTGTCCATTCCCCATGAGAGGGGCAATATAGGGCCTTCTGAGGGATAGGGGCAAGAAAAAGGTTGCCTTTTTTGGGACAAATACTCTCTGAGGTAGAGCTAGTACAGGGAACAGAAAGGTCTTTTTGTCTGAACTTTTTTATGAAAATTAAAGGAGTTGTCTCACTACAAAGATTAGCTTTCAAAATGTAGGGAACACTAAATGAAGACGTTTTCCAAATGTATTGTTTTGTTCATCTTTTTTTGTTAAGGAGCTACAAATGATTTTATTACCTTCTGTGCGCTCTCTGGTTCCCCTAGTGACCGACCTGTGTACTCTTTTCTCCCTCCCTGCTGTTTGTCCTATCTGATAGCAGGGAGTGACATCATCATGTCTTGAAGTCAGCACAAAACTCTGGACAGTGAGATCTTTCAGACAAAAGACTAATTACTCTACTGTTTACATTAGCTCAGAAGCTTCTCCCGGACTCAGAGAAGGTAATTAATTTAATCTAGACTAATAAACAGAGAAGTCTGAATACACTGAACCCATATGATAATTACAGACAGCTTGACCAGGAAGAGACCGAGCCAAGCAGCATTATTTCATTCATGCATCCAATGAAACTTTGAGATGAGACAATCCCTTTAACATACACAATGTGGTCAATAGTTAATGTCTTCAATTGTTTTCGCAAGGTTTGCTTGTTTATGGGTAAAGGTTATTTTGGTGTTGGTCATTGATTTTACAATAATTAACACTGTGATTTATTTCAAGGCCAATAATAACAGTGCACAGGGGCTTTATAATATGGCCAAATCATGACCATATATTCCTTCCACTAAAACCAATGTCATTACATGCAGTGACCATATGGTGTTAGATACCAGTTCTACAGGCAATATGAGTAATTATAGTAAAGTTACACCCAGAGACACACAGGTGACAGTCTTCTCTGATTGGTGTTACACGCCTTTCTCATTCCTTTATTTGGACCATGGTTCCATGATGACTTTAAAGGGGTTGTCTCATCTCAAAGTTTCATAGGATGCATGAATAGAATAATGCTGCTTGGCTCTGTCTCTTCCTGGTCAAACTGTCTGTAATTAGCATATGAGCTCCATGTATTTAGACTTCTGCTAATTAGATAAATCTCATGCTGTCAGTACCAGGGAAGCTAATGAGTTAAAGTAAACAGCAGTAATTACTGGCTTTTGTCTGAAAGATCAGATAACAAACAAGCTCTCACTGTCTGGAGTTCTGTGCTGCTCCCGCAACGACCTGTGTGATGACGTCACTCACTACTTTTGAAACGCAGGGAGGCGAAATCTAAAACATTTTGCTGGTCATTAAGGCCATTTCAGGCCTGTCGCTTAAACGGGTTGTCTCATCTCATAATTTCATAGGATGCATGAATGAAATAATGCTGCTTTGCTCTGTCACTTTCTGGTCAAGCTGTCTGTAATTAGTATATGAGCTCCGTGTATTCAGACTTCTCTGTTTATTAGTCTAGATTAAATAAATTACCTTCGCTGAGGTCTGGATAAGCTTCTGAGCTAATGTAAACAGAGTAATTAGTCTTTTGTCTGAAAGATCAGATGACACACAAGCTTTCACACTGCTGGTCACGACCTGTGTGATGACATCAATCCCTGCTATCAGATAGAACAAACAGCAGGGGAGAAGGAGTACACAGGTCAGAAGGTGATAAAATCACTTGTAGCTCCTTAACAAAAAAAAAATTAACAAAGCAATATATTTGGAAAACATCTTCATTTAGTGTTCCCCACATTTTGAAAGCTGTTCTTTGTAGCAAGACAACCCCTTTAACTAGCCATGACTCCCTCCTGCAAATTTGCTGCACAAACGTCTTATGCCCTTCACTTGTCCAGCAACTTCTATACATATTCCCCATCCATAAGGACCCTAACGGTTATTATCTCCACCTAGGTGCCCCACACAGTAGTAGTGCCCACAAACAGTAACCTTGCCCCCAATACAGCTAGAGAGCACCTTCTCTTTTTAAATGTGCCTATTTGAATTCAAATAAAATGACACACTGAGAAGTTGGGACCCTATCTCGCTTTTCAGTGCAGTGATATTGTAAGGGTAAGTGGCGGTGCGGGTAGTCATGCATTGGTGTGGCAAGGATACGCAGAGATACACAGTTGAAGCTCTTGCCAGTTTTACACACATGAAGCTATAGCACTTGTCTTGACCAACCTTGCCAAGTGGGAGTAGACTCTCTCATATTTTCTGCTTATAGCCTTTCTGCAGTCCCCAAGGCCCCTACTGGTGCTCCCTAGTAGCTGTGAATGATGAAGGCTTCTCTCTCTTAGGTAGGCAGGTGCTTCCAGCCTCTTCAGTTTCTGTGAGTCTCCAAAAGCTGTGTACCAAGGGTTAGCCTACTCCTGGACCATGGCCGGCTTAGGTCCAGAACAACCCCTTTTGCTGACAACGGGTCAAGCATAACTACAGAAGAACACTCTAGAACTGAACTGGCTTCCTAACATGGGTGATATTTAAATTCTAGAGCTCATCCCTCTACCCAAGATCCCCTGACTACTCCTTATTGGCTTCCAGGACTTATCAAAGTGCAATATTTATAGTGCATAAATATAGTATATGAAGTAGAAATACATAGACCACCTAGTAGTGTGTCTTCACTACACTGCAACATCATCACACTGCATGTTTTGGGACACTCCTCAGCATGTACTCCAAAAGATTAAGTGGCACAGCAAGGTGCTGATGGCTCTCTGCTCTGCCATAGTTTTTAACTACATGAGTGTTATGAGGATGCGCATATAGCTGAAGATGCCAGAGACCCGAAGGTCCAGGTTATGTGGCCAGGAATCCGGGGACATATAGCAGACCTCCCCGGACAGTGCCACAGTCCATTACATATGGGGAAATTGTAAGGTCTGCATTATTCCCCTAATATTTTGATTTCTATAAGCACTAATAATTTCAGACAATTTTGGAATCTGGTCCTTTTCTTTGCAAGTCACCAATTCTTTTTATCTTTCTACTTATCCTCTTTCTCGCTTTGCAATCACATGCCATGTATTCTTCTAAGCATGCTATTCATTTTTGCAATTACAGGTTCAAATGTGCTACATTCATCATATTTTGCAGTTCCATACTTGCAGCTTTGTAGTATCTTCAGACGTTCTGAAATCACATAGGGCAACATGTATGAATGGGGCTGCGCCAGTTGTCTGGTGTACTTTGAGCCAAAAAGAATGTGTGAATAAGTACACTCCAAACTTCAGCGCAATAAGTCCCTTTGTAATGCGCCAAATACATTTTTTAATGCTTCAAAGATTAGGTGGCGTCGGCGTAGAATTAGACACATTTATGATTCTTTGACGCCATATCTAGGTGCAGAGCAGTTAGAACAGCCAGACCAAGGTAAAGGTGGTGCCTGAGCCAAACTTGTGGTATTGTCTCTACATTGCACTGTATGTATGACCTGCAGAAGAACAGACCAGGGTAAAGGTGGTGCCTGAGCCAGACTTGTGGTATTGGCTCTACACTGCCATGTATGTATGACCTGCAGAAGAACAGCCAGACCAGGGTAAAGGTGGTGCCTGGGCCAGACTTGTGGTATTGGCTCTACACTGCCCTGTATGTATGACCTGCAGAAGAACAGCCAGACCAGGGTAAAGGTGGTGCCTGAGCCAGACTTGTGGTATTATCTCTACACTGCCCTGTATGTATGACCTGCAGAAGAACATGCAGACCAGGGTAAAGGGGGTGACTGAGCCAGACTTGTGGTATTGGCGCTACACTGCACCTGTATGTATGACCTGCAGAAGAACAGCCAGACCAGGGTAAAGGTGGTGCCTGAGCCAGACATGTGGTATTGGCTCTACACTGCCCTGTATGTATGACCTGCAGAAGAACAGCCAGACCGGGTAAAGGTGGTGCCTGAGCCAGACTTGTGGTATTGGCTCTATACTGCCCTGTATGTATGACCTGCAGAAGAACAGCCAGACCAGGGTAAAGGTGGTGCCTGAGCCAGACTTGTGGTATTGGCTCTACACTGCCCTGTATGTATGACCTGCAGAAGAACAGCCAGACCAGGGTAAAGGTGGTGCCTGAGCCAGACTTGTGGTATTGGCTCTACACTGCCCTGTATGTATGACCTGCAGAAGAACAGACCAGGGTAAAGGTGGTGCCTGAGCCAGACTTGTGGTATTGGCTCTACACTGCCCTGTATGTATGACCTGTAGAAGAACAGACCAGGGTAAAGGTGGTGCCTGAGCCAGACTTGTGGTATTGGCTCTACACTGCCCTGTATGTATGACCTGCAGAAGAATAGCCAGACCAGGGTAAAGGTGGTGCCTGAGCCAGACTTGTGGTATTGGCTCTACACTGCCCTGTATGTATGACCTGCAGAAGAACAGACCAGGGTAAAGGTGGTGCCTGAGCCAGACTTGTGGTATTGGCTCTACACTGCCCTGTATGTATGACCTGCAGAAGAACAGCCAGACCAGGGTAAATGTGGTGCCTGAGCCAGACTTGTGGTATTGGCTCTACACTGTCCTGTATGTATGACCTGCAGAAGAACAGACCAGGGTAAAGGTGGTGCCTGAGCCAGACTTGTGGTATTGGATCTACACTGCCATGTATGACCTGCAGAAGAACAGCCAGGCCAGGGTAAAGGTGGTGCCTGAGCCAGACTTGTGGTATTTGGCTCTACACTGCCCTGTATGTATGACCTGCAGAAGAACAGCCAGACCAGGGTAAAGGTGGTGCCTGAGCCAGACTTGTGGTATTGGCTCTACACTGCCCTGTATGTATGACCTGCAGAAGAACAGACCAGGGTAAAGGTGGTGCCTGAGCCAGACTTGTGGTATTGGCTCTACACTGCCCTGTATGTATGACCTGCAGAAGAACAGCCAGACCAGGGTAAAGGTGGTGCCTGAGCCAGACTTGTGGTATTGGCTCTACACTGCCCTGTATGTATGACCTGCAGAAGAACAGCCAGACCAGGGTAAAGGTGGTGCCTGAGCCAGACTTGTAGTATTGGCTCTACACTGCCCTGTATGTATGACCTGCAGAAGAACAGCCAGACCAGGTAAAGGTGGTGCCTGAGCCAGACTTGTGGTATTGGCTCTACACTGCCCTGTATGTATAACCTGCAGAAGAACAGCCCGACCAGGGTAAAGGTGGTGCCTGAGCCAGACTTGTGGTATAGGCTCTACACATCCCAGTATGTATGACCTGCAGAAGAACAGACCAGGGTAAAGGTGGTGCCTGAGCCAGACTTGTGGTATTAGCTCTACACTGTCCTGTATGTATGACCTGCAGAAGAACAGACCAGGGTAAAGGTGGTGCCTGAGCCAGACTTGTGGTATTGTCTCTACACTGCCCTGTATGTATGACCTGCAGAAGAACAGCCAGACCAGGGTAAAGGTGGTGCCTGAGCCAGACTTGTGGTATTGGCTCTACACTGCCCTGTATGTATGACCTGCAGAAGAACAGCCAGACCAGGGTAAAGGTAGTGCCTGAGCCAGACTTGTGGTATTGGCTCTACACTGCCCTGTATGTATGACCTGCAGAAGAACAGACCAGGGTAAAGGTGGTGCCTGAGCCAGACTTGTGGTATTGGCTCTACACTGCCCTGTATGTATGACCTGCAGAAGAACAGCCAGACCAGGTAAAGGTGGTGCCTGAGCCAGACTTGTGGTATTGGCTCTACACTGCCCTGTATGTATGACCTGCAGAAGAACAGCCAGACCAGGGTAAAGGTGGTGCCTGAGCCAGACTTGTGGTATTGGCTCTACACTGCCCTGTATGTATGCCCTGCAGCAGCCCAGCCAGACCAGGGTAAAGGTGGTGCCTGAGCCAGACTTGTGGTATTGGCTCTACACGGCCCTGTATGTATGACCTGCAGAAGAACAGACCAGGGTAAAGGTGGTGCCTGAGCCAGACTTGTGGTATTGGCTCTACACTGCCCTGTATGTATGACCTGCAGAAGAACACTATCAGGTAAAAGTGGTTGCCTGAGCCAGACTTGTGGTATTGGCTCTACACTGCCCTGTATGTATGACCTGCAGAAGAACAGGGTCATACATTCTGACACAGTCTACACTGCCTTAAAGCAGTGTCTGATTTCCAGCAACAAGGTACATCTTACATCTTTCTGCATCTCACCCTGGTGACCTTACCAGATCTTGCACCTTATCCCTCTGTGCAATGTAGAAAGCACTTGAGAATTTAAAAATATATGCTTCTGCCTGAAAGAATTGCTTGTGTATAGGAAAACAAATGCTGGTTTCTACCATATCCTATAATAACACGGATATTTAGTAAATATTAAAGCTGAGCTCACCATTTTGTTAGTAGATTCTCTTAATTTCCTCGCATTTATTTTAATAAAATACTTGGGTAAAAAAAAAAAAACACTTCATACAACCAAAGATATTTAATCCATCCTTAATAGAAGCACAATTTGTCGAATTGTATTCAAAAGCACAAAACCACAGCCCCTCAAATTAGTGAATGTTAAATGCAAAGTTCTTCATTTTTGGCGACAATTGGACAAAGTGCTCTTGACTTTCAACCAAAGCTACTTCTGTCTGCAGATGTTTTTCTGGTATTTGCATGACCTCGAAATACCCATACCCATTCAGTTACAAAGTTGATCAACAGTGATATAAGTTACATTATTGAGAAAAAGGGTGCAATACCAGTGTTGGCAGGGGAATTAAAGGGGTTTTATTGGTTGAAGTGTTTGTGCTCTTCAGCTAATTCTATGAGATTGAATTTGAAATCCAGGGGCGAGTTTCTCCTCTCAGCAGGCGTCTCTCCTCTCAGCAGGCATGTCTCTCCTCACTGAAGAGCTGTGACATCATCATTCTGTATTTGCAGTAGAAGGGGAAGGTTGTCTGGACAGAACAGATCTGCAGCCTCCTGCAGTGTCCTTTTGTGTCTGCAAAGCCTTCAGCTTCTGGCTGCACAAGCTCCTTGCTGTGCTATAACCAGTTATACACACAGCCTGAACTGATGAAACACGAGAGGAATGCACACTGCCCTCCCCCCTCCTCACCCTCTGTTATCAGGGTAGGAGACTGCGTGACTGTGTTATATTGAGGGAACACAGGACATAAGACTGTGCAATGTGAAGGGATCTATGAGTTAAACAGTCAGTAATTAACCAGATCGTTCACCTTAGAGCTGGGAGATGAGTATAGAGACAGCAGCGCTTTCAGATAGCTGGTTTTACTTTTGGTTTTAACAGCTCAGAGGGGAGTAAACACAGAGTGTGCAGGCAGCCAATCACAGCACAGGGGGTGTGTCCTGGGCGTTTCCTGTCTGGGGGCGTATCCCAACAGGCTGAATGAAATGTCAGTCAGCCAATCACATCTGTGCGTGTCCCGACAAGCCAATCACAGAAAAGAGGGCGTGTCATGACTAGCAGCAGCAGAAATAGAAAACGGATGCACAGAAAAGCTCATATCTACTATACTAAGTGACTTTGGTAATGCAACCCAATTACAAAAGTGCTTATTTTTACTGTCCCCATAATCTGAGACATCTTTGTAGCGAGAAAACCCTTTTTAAAAGAGTTCATAGTTCTTTTCTAAACCAGTGTTGGCAGGTATATATATATATAATATTATATTTATATATATATATATATATATATATATATATATATATATATAAACATTGTACAAGAAATTGAGTCTGAAATGTTCACTTTATTACTTTTTGTTTAAATTTCTAATATATTCAAAGCCTGCGGCAATGTAAGAACTAGAACAAAAATACAGCTTCCAATTCTATATCTGTCCAGAGAAAAAAAATTCTCAAATATGGAAAAAGACAAAGCACCAGCAGGCACTAAAGTCCATGCAAATATTAAAATTAAGGAACATTTAAACGGCAGTACTGCTTATTTTTCTACATTTAAAACAAGGTTTTTTGTGCACAGTTTGATCAAATTGTGTTTACCTACAAAGCCAAGGTGATCTCATCAGGTCCGTTCCTAAATCTAATGCCTCCGAGTAGTACAAAGTCACAATATGTTCAGGGCGACAGGCGCCACTCACACTGATTATAGGAAACTCAGACAGATGAGTGGAGTGCATGGCCAAGTTGGAGGCAGACATTCCTCTAAATGTATTACAGCCATAACTGCTTGCAGCAGTGTCTATACCAGTTGTGAATGGTCTGTAGAAGCCTTATCTATGTGTAATTGTAATACTAGCAATCACCCACCTCACGGAAAGTTGGCATGTGGGTGGTTGTTTATCAGTATCTTTGCAATACTGTGGCTTTTCTGCATACTGATATGAACTGGTTCTTATCTGATGTGCAGATTTTTTTTAACAATGCAATTGCCCCTCTCATATAATAGGTGTGTGAGCAATTGTTCATCAGCAATATGCACCTGTGCAATTTCTCCCATGTAACACTGGGGCTATTATTGCCTCTTACTGGGAATAGTCTTTTGTACAGCCATTGAGCTGTGACTATGGCCGCGTGTCTATGTTTTTAAGTAATGTTCTATTTTTCTATCATTTTTGGTCCTTAATATTGCAATAGAAAGTGCTATAATATTGAGTCTACACTAATCCCTCTCCATTTATATGCATTTGTTCTCTTCCTCGCACAGTTACATAAAGAGAGAGGAGGACAAGCAGTTTCACAGGCTTGTGGTTTTCTAATTTAAAGATAGTTTTTATGTAGATGGAGCTTATGCACTTCTGTTAATTGGACAGAGGGATCGTTTTAGTTATGCAAAAAGGTTAAAAGAATTAAACCTTTTTTGTCCTGAGAAAAGACGACTATGAGGAGACATAATTAATTTATATATATACAGGCAGTCCCTGGGTTGCAAACGGGATAGGGACTGTAGGTTTGTTCTTAAGTTGAATTTGTATGTAAGTCGGAACAGGTAGATTTATTTAATGTAACTCCAGCAAATAAGTTTTTTTTTTATTTTTGTATAGTGCAGGGAAGGGTTTTTACATTTGTTTTGCTCTCTGTGCCCCTGTTAAAAAGATATACAAAAACAATGCAACATCAGCAGCACTCTCAGGCACTAAAAAACAATCAAAGAGGACAGTGTGCACTTATATGTTTAATTATACATTTAATTTTCCAAATGGATGTGCTAACCAGATTTCGTTTTTTGCCTGTAAAAAAGATTTCACCTCATTTCCAACTCATGTGCTGCTGTGGCATGCTGGAACTTGTCGTTCCATAGCTATTATCTGCTGTAGAACATGGAACTACAAGTGCCAGCAAGCCCCATTCTATTGTAATTAGGGGACAGATGTAAGTCGGGACAGTGTAAGTGGGGGACTGCCTGTATATAACTGCTTTTTACGAAAAGTATGGTGAAAAGCTATTTCATGTAAAACCCCCCTCAGAAGACAAAGGAGTGTTACCTCCGTCTGGAGAAAAAAAGGATTCAATCTCCACAGGAGAAAAGCCTTCTTCACCACGAGAACTGTAAATCTGTTAAGTAGCCATCCCAGGAGCTGGTCACAGCAGGAACAGACGAGGGATTCTAGAAAGACTTAGATAACAACTCACTACTAAATAATATTGATACTTATGTAGCAGTATAAAACATCTGGATTCAGTCTGATGCCAATTTTGGGATCAAGAATGAAATATTCCTCTTGGGCAGATTGGTTCTTGCCTTAATGGTTCCAAAGTCTTTACCAGTAGGGGAAACAAAGCTTAAAATGTTCTTTTTCCCCTCCCTTCATCCACATCTTTCCCCACCCTGCGTTGAACTTGATGGACATTTGTCTTTTTTCAACCATGTTAACTATATAACTTTCAGAAATGGGTGTACCTATATGATTGGATTGAGAGACGTCTTTTAGTCAAGAGCTGATGTTCTTTAAAATCGCATAGTGAATCACAAAAGTGAGTACACTCATTTTTGTAAATATTGTATTATATCTTTTCATGGGACAACATTGAGAATATGACACGGATATAATACATTGTCAGTGTTCCATATATAAAACAATGTACATTTGGTGGGCCCTCAAAATAACTCAACACACAACCATCAATGTCTAAACCGCTGACAACAAAAGTGAGTACACCCCTAAGTGAAAATGTGCCCAAAGTGTTAGTATTTTGTGTGGCCACCATTATTTTCCAGCACTGCCTTAACTCTCTTGGGCATGGAGGTCACTAGAGCTTCACAGGTTGCAGCCACTGGGTTCCTCTTCCACTTCTCCATGACGACATCACGGAGCTGGTGGATGTTAGAGACCTCGCGTCCCTCCCCCTTGTTTGAGGATGCCCCACAAATGCTCAAGAGGGTTACGGACTGGAGACATGCTGGACTAGTCTGGCACCTTTACCCTCATTTTACCCTCACCTTTTATTTTCACCATATTTTCACTGACCAAAACCAGTATAAGACTGTAGTACCTAGGGTCCCACCAGTGGAGTTGATTCCTTGGTCCCACCGATGGAGTAGATGCCTGGGGCCCACTGATAGAGCTGATTCCTGGGTAATTTCCAAGACACTGCCCTCTATCTTTTGCCAATAATTTTACTGTATTTAGTGCAATTTCCACAATTCGTTTCTAGTATTTTATACATATGAAGAACATCACATTCAATCCTGTATCAAACAGTTATACAAAGTAGTAACCTGTGGTGAAATGCCGATCTTAAAGGGGTTGTCTCGCTACAATGATTGGGTTTTAATTTAAAGATCTTTAAAAAACAAGCGCTTTGCAATTTAATGTTCTTTTTACAAATGTCCTTCCCTGATTTGAGCTAGCCCTGTTAGTAATTATTCCCTCAGCTTTCAGATCTCTTAGTAGCCGACCTGTTGATCCTTATCTTATGGCTGTCAGGTCTAAATGACTCATACCTTTGAAGACAGTCGGAGCAGAGAGCCCCTCCCCACAGGCTTCGTATGGAGGGGGGGAGGGGGGGGGGGGGATCGGCGCTGTGTCCATGTGCTTGGGATTAACCCGTGTGTCCTGCTTCCTCCGCTTCTACACAGAAGATGTGACAGCGTGCCCCTGTTGTTATAAAATCATGTATGTCTTTGGAACTGTGCTATCTAATATTAACAGATCAGGGGGCATGTGAATCTTTATGTTCTCTGTTTGGGGCCCAAATCCTGAGTATAGTAACACTCCCCTTGTTGTTGTGGAGTGGGAGCTTGTAAGAAAGCAGGGGATATAAAAAACCTGACCCCCTCTGCTCTATTAGCCACAAGCTTCTATTCCCTCTCACACTCCTAGATCACCCCTCCCGCAACAGACCTAGCAGGAACACAGGGTGAACTCTAGGCAAACCCCCCGCCCCCCCCCCCCCCCCCCCCCCCCCCCCCCCCCCCCCCCCCCCCCCCTTGTTTGAAGTTACGTAGTCCAGGTGTGATGGGAGGGGGGAAGGAGCAAAAACAGCCCAAGAAACACCCCCCTCAGTTCAACTTACCAGGGACACTGACAGGCTGAAAGCTCAAGAGAAAAATCTTTAAGACCTTTGATATCCCCAAACATCCTCGTATTAATCCTCTTAAAAGCTGAACCGTTGGTGGTTTATTCACCTCAGCTTTTTCCCCTATGACTTTCGAAGTTTTGTATTAAAAAAAGGAGGTTTTTACCTCTGAAACGTCGTAGGTGTGGAGAGAACGCCGAGGTGAATAAACGCACCGACAGGTCTCCGTTGTAGAAGAGGATTTAATACTGAGGATGTTCGGCATATGAAAAGGTCGTAAGATTTCACCACAGGTTACTACTTTGTATAACTGTTTGATACAGGATTGAATGTGAATTTCCTCATATGCATAAAATTCTAGAAGGAAACAGATTGTGGAAATTTCAATAAATGCAGTAAAATTGTTGGCAAAATATTGAGGGCAGTGTCTTGGGTATTGCGCTGAAATTTATAGTGGGTTGAGGGGACACATTAAGATTCCCTACCCAAAAGAACCTGTGGTATAAAATCGTAAGAGAAAGGTGTATAGGATTATAAGAAAGCTGATTCCTGGCTCCCATTAGTGGAGCTGATTCTTGGGTCCCATTAGTGGAGCTGATTCCTGGCTCCCATTAGTGGAGCTGATTCCTGACTCCCATTAGTAGAGCTGATTCCTGGCTCCCATTAGTGGAGCTGATTCCTGGCTCCCATTAGTGGAGCTGATTCCTGGCTCCCATTAGTGGAGCTGATTCCTGGCTCCCATTAGTGTAGCTGATTCCTGGCTCCCATTAGTAGAGATGATTCCTGGCTCCCATTAGTGGAGCTGATTCCCGGCTCCATTATTGGAGCTGAAATTTTTGGGTCCCATTTTGTGGAGCTGATTCCCGGCTCCCATTAGTGGAGCTGATTCTTGGGTCCCATTAGTGGAGCTGATTCCTGGCTCCCATTAGTGAAGCTGATTCCTGGCTCCCATTAGTAGAGCTGATTCCCGGCTCCCATTAGTGGAGCTGATTCTGGCTCCCATAGTGGAGCTGATTCTGGCTCCCATTAGTGGAGTGATTCCTGGCTCCATTAGTGGGAGCTGATTCCTGGCTCCCATTAGTGGAGCTGATTCCTGGCTCCCATTAGTGGAGCTGATTCCTGGCTCCCTTTTGTGGAGCTGATCCTTGGGGCCTATCCAATAAGTATTGTACATAACTGCACATGTCTCTTGTACTCTGCCTTTCTTTTTCTGCCTTTGTCCATGAAATGCAGCCCCAGGCCTGCCATGCCCAGGTGCCCACCGGGTTTCCCCTGCTCCTCTATGGGCCGATCCAATCCGGCCCAAACCCAGTATATCATGGACAAATTTACAAAAAACACCATAATAGAATAGTAAGATGATGCCGCATAATAACTATGTATTACAATTATTCTTGAATAAAAGCTATTCTAGTAAGATCAATATTACTTCCATGTAGTGACCAACCTATTGGTAAGATCCAGACCAAACATCCCTGTTATGTGTTTGAAAGTTTTCAAAGACATAACATCAGTGATCTGGCTGTCTGTGCCCAGTTACCCCTGAAGACACAGCACATAGTGGTGAAATATGCTGAGGGGGGGGGAGGGGGGGGGGGCTATTAAGCTTTTAGTATTAAGGCAGTTCTGTGTAGTATAATAACTGCCGCAGCTTCCTAATCCAGTATAGAAAGACACGAGTATCATATATGACACTGTAATATACAGGGACTAAAGCAAAATGGCTCCAATAAAATGAAGGGTACAAATCCGATCTTATTTTTGTGTGGTTTTAGTACTCAATAGTTAATGTATGAGTTTTAAGGTTTATAAATTTCTTACATGGTTATTGTTTATGGGAAAATGGGAATTTGGTTACCAAAAGGTAAATTGATTCGAGTCATTGCCTACCAGCTACTTTGGTCTTAAAAGTATAATAAAGTGCTAGATAGCAGTTGTACTATGCAGACCATGCAAGTGATTACAGTACACTGCTATCTTCTCTGATCAAACTCGTTCACTTTTCCTTTTCTTCTCCATCTGCCACAGCCAAAAAAGGAAATTTTTCTATTAAAATTTGTTCCTTTCGCAAATTTTTTCCCATTCTTACGACTCCCATCGTACAGCCCCCAAAAAGTCATAATGCCCCCCTTAATGCCCCGCACAATAATAGTACCACTCTTTTTTTTCCCCACATAATAATATTCCCAAACAGTTAAGTTGTAGACTTTGTTTATGACCCCCTATAGTAGGTAGGTAGCCTCTGACTAGGTAAGTAACCCCCATTATGCAAGCAGATTATGGTAGGTAATTAACTCTCTCCATCTCAGGTAAATGGGTAGCTCCCCCCATCTGCCCTCTTTATAATAATTAGAATAAGAAAGAAGAGAAACTCACCTCTCCTGGTTCCCCAAAGAGTATTGGCCATTGACTGTCTGATGAGGTGTGTGACAAGTTATTGATCAAACTATCCCAAAGAACACAATCCACTGCTCCTAAGTTTGTAGACCCAAAAGGCCCCAAAACGACTTCTGCTCTACAAAAGTAAGTGCTAGGACAAGAAGCCAATAGCTCTCTGTTCCACCATAGTGATATAGTTGGTAAAGTTGTAAAAAGACCCAGGTTCATTGAGTTCAGCCTATAACCCTATAATGTTGACCTCGAGGATGGCAAAAACCCCTGTAAGGCAGATGACAATTGTCTTACACGAGAGGAAAAATGTCTTCACGACTCCAGACAAAGCAATCAGAAATTCCCCAATCTACTCCATTTTTTAACCATAAACCTGTGAAAATTTTTTTTTTTTCCAATTCCAGAATTTTGTCTTTTTGATGATGATGATGAAACCAATTTTTGCTATAGACGTAGAGGAAACCCTTTTGTCATTGTTACATGCCTAGGTGTAACAATTGGTCAGGGAAGGAAGCAAGCAAGAATAGTTGGGTAACAAGTCGGCTCAGAACTACAAGGAATCACCAGTGAATTATGGCTTTGCAGTAGACTACCTAGAAGGACCCCATTTTTCAGGGAATCAGCATAACAGAAGTGTTCCTTTAGGAGTACAGATATAGGTAGAAGAGCAGATTAGTGGCAAGCATTGGCCCTTATAATATTAAAGGATCAGTACGTGCTCTAAAGAGCCATGGTACCACAATACTGGTGGCAGTTCATCCATCGGAGGTGGGCAGGAGTTTGGTGCAGTTTGCTGCACAAAACTGGGAATGAAGCATTGGATATGGTGGTGTCCATGGACGATAAGAACTGTCATGACGAATACTATTTGTTCTGTGGCCGCATATGTGCCACAGATCTTTATCTTTTGCACTATAATTATTGACGGTTGCTTTATCTGGCAATTGTAGATGTTACCTCTTTCATTAGCATTGGGAAAGTTTTGGTTCTTGCTACCATGCTAATGGAAATTGTCGAACATATGGTTTTGACTGGGAGACTCATTGGAGATGGGAATTGCAGTAGTGCTGGGTGTTCACCATCCTGTCCACATAATGAACATAATAAAGCTAGTGGGGGGTTACACCAGTGGGTGGTTCTTAGGTGGATTTTTGTAGTGATGGTCTGAAGCTGCTTAATGCCCATGATAGTGATGGGGTACTCCAAGGGCCATCAAAGACATACAAAGCTGCAAAATATTCAAGGTTGTGATAGAGAGCGGCGAAGAAAATTAGACTAAACTGATGAATTTCAACTGCTGTTAGGCTCAGACTGGCCCACAAAGGAAACAAGAGAACCTCCTGATTGGCCCCTGAGCATGGCAGACCCAGCGTTTCTTTTAAAACGTATATGGGAGAGGCAAAAAGCAAGAGGCACAATATAAAAGAATATACAGTAGCTGTAGGGCGGGCCCCAGAATGAAGCTCCTCTGGTGCGCCCCAGAATGTAGCTCCCCTGGTGCGCCCCAGAATGAAGCTCCACTGGTGCGCCCCAGAATGAAGCTCTACTGGTGCGCCCCAGAATGAAGCAGCTCTACTGGTGCGCCCCAGAATGAAGCAGCTCTACTGGTGCGCCCCAGAATGAAGCAGCTCTACTGGTGCGCCCCAGAATGAAGCAGCTCTACTGGTGCGCCCCAGAATGAAGCAGCTCTACTGGTGCGCCCCAGAATGAAGCAGCTCTACTGGTGCGCCCCAGAATGAAGCAGCTCTACTGGTGCGCCCCACAATGAAGCAGCTCGACTGGTGCGCCCCCGAATGAAGCACCTATGGTGCGCCCCAGAAAAATTTT
>JAODAL010020544.1:0-69159 GCA_025379985.1 Phyllomedusa bahiana
ATTTTTTCAATTCACCGTGGTGACTATAAAATTGCTGTTTTCAGTTTTAAGTGAAAGGGTGGATATTTGAAAAAAGGGTGGAATGGGTAAAAATGAAAATGAACACCTATCTGAAATGTAAACTGAAATTAAAGTGGAGTTTTGCACCTAACACAGAGCCCCTGCAAGTTACTAGAAATGATGTGTATCCTAAAAATAAGTTCAGGCTGCCCAATATCCAGGAAATATTTTCAATAGCAAACTGTTAATAATAAAGATATTGCAGTGCAATGTCTACACTAAGTTTTGGGGTGAACTTTATCCAGTGTTCTTTATAGAGCTTGTCTGTGTTCGCCCACGGGCTCCCCCCCCGCTCCCCCCCATGACTTTACAGCGGTAGATTCTCCTTAAAATTCTCTACTAAACTACATAAAATCTTCCAATCTCTAATATAACTAAATTGTAAGTATCACAGCTAATATTAGAGGTTTCCTGTGCAGAAATAGAATAATTTCGCTGAGCTGTTTGGCGACGCTGAGAGACACTGAGGCTGAACAGGAAACGCTGTTCTATGTAAAACGAGATCATGTGATTTTTCCACCAATCGAAACCATACACATCCCAGCATTACTCGCACACACATCTCACCCTGCTCTATTCGTATCTGATTTGCTGGCCACCAAAATTACAGGAAGCGCCGAAAAGGCGCGATCTTAATAGATAAATGCACAGATTTTAGCCTTAATTATCGCATGATCTAAAAATTTCGATCACCATAAAAACCTTGCCGATTTCAACTTTGTCGATAATAATCGCTCAACACTACTCTTAAGGCAGAGCTGCACTTCTTTCTGGGTTAGACAAGAAACATTTATGGTGGAGTTCACCTCATTCTTTTGTCCATTAACAGGAACGTCATTTTCCTCACTAAATACAGTAGAGAAAAATGTTTTAACAGATGTGCTTTCTCCTCATCGACCTCTACAATACCTCTCTCACTACTTTTCAAAGGGCCACCGTTTTCAGTTTAAATCATTTTACTATTTATATAGTTAAAAATATTGTTGGGGTACTTTTACTCTCTTTGGCAATATGCCTTTCTGTCGTCAGCTTTGCTGTCTTTATCATTATTTTACATATTTTATTTTTTTCTTTATAGCTTTTCAGTGCCTCTTCACTGCCCTCCTGATTTAGTAGCTGAAACGCTTTCTCTTTGTTATTTATTGCCTACTTTACATCTTTGTTGATCCACATTAGCTTTTTTCCTATTTCTAATGATTTTATTTCCATAAGTTATGTACTTCTCACAGTGGGCGCTTAAGATGGTTTTTAAAATCTCCCATATATTATCTGTTCTTTTTTTTTTGAAGACCTTGTCCCAGTCAATGTGGTTTAAGGCCTCTATAAGCAAATTGAAATTAGCTTTCCTAAAATTCAATGTTTTTGTGGCTCCTCAATAAAATACGCTATTGAAGGATAATTGGAAATATTGTGGTCATTATTTCCTAGGTGCCCCCCAACCTGAACCTTTGTTACTCTGTCTGGTCAGTTAACCATTACTAAGTCCAAAATGGCCTTCCCTCTATTCAGCTCCTGCACCAGTTGGAAAAGGTAACCCTCTTTAGTTATTGACAAAAACCTGTTTCCTTTATGCTTTACAGGTCTAAGTTTCCCAATTTATGTCTGGGTAGTTGATGTCGCCCATGATAAAAACTTCATTATGACTAGCACCTCATCTATTTGTTTGAGGAGTACATCTTCCATGGGTTCTGTTATATTTGCTGGCCTATAGCAGACTCCTAATAGAATTTTATTATTATTGTCATTACTCTCATGTATATCATCCCATAATCATTGCACATGTTAATTTCCTGTATTTATTTCTTTCTGTAGTGTAGGCTTCAGACAAGGTTTTATATAAAAGACATACACCTCCTCCATTCTGGATTTTACGATCTCTTTTAAATAAACTGTAACCCTGTAAGTTAATCATCCAGACATAGGTCTCATCAAGCCATGTCTCAGTTATCCCCAATAGGTCATATTGAGACTCCTGGCATTGGTCAGCATGCAATTTAGAGGTTTTCTGGTTTTATTTTTTTTTTTAACCCTGTCCCTATTAGCTATAACTACACCTCTTCCCTCCATTCCACCCCTTGATTTATTACTAATTCCCAATTCTCTATCTTCACTATCTTACATGCTATAAATGTAGTTGTCCTCCTCCTCTAGTCCCTAGTTTAAATACTCTTACAACTTCCTGGCCATTTTGTTCTCCCATATAGCTGCACCCTCCCCTTTTAGGTGCAGCCCTTCCCTACCATAGAGTTTTTAACCAACACAGAAGTCAGCCCAGTTCTCCATAAACCAAAATCCCTCTTTCCTACACCAATTTTTGAGCCACTTTTCCATCTCCCTAGTCTCCTGCTGCCTCTCTGGTGTGGCCCATGGTACAGGTAGTATCTCTGAAAATACTGCCTTGGAGGTCCTTGCCTTGAGCATTTGGCCTAAGTCCCTAAATTGTTTTAAGACCATTCCACCTACCTCTAACTTTGTCATCGGTGCCATTGACAGCTGGATTCTCACTAGCCCTATCCAGTAATCTGCCAACCCGATCTGCAATATGTTGAGCTCGGGTCCTAGATAAATAACATACTGTTCGACGATCCCGGTTTTTGTGACAGATTGTCCTGTTCCCCTAATAATGGAGTGCACAACTACCAGCACCTGTCTAGCCTGTCCTGCACTCCTATTCCCCACCTTACTGGAGCAGACAGGGGTAGTGTCTTACCACAGCAGTGCTATTTCTGAACTGACATCCCCCCTCATCCACCAATCTTGCAAATTTGTTGGGGTGTTCAAGATCAGGACTAGCCTCCCTGTTTCACTTTACGAGTGTCACATAGCTAACTGCCTCATTTCCCTGCACCTCCATGCTGTCATCCTCCCTAGCATCTAACCCTGCGAGTGATTACTCAGTGAGCAGCAAACTCACTTCCAAGTTGGCAGTGGATTTCCGTGTTGCCACTTGCTCATTTAGATCCAGGATCTGGGCTTCTAAATGTGCAGTGTGCACACATCTTGCACAGCAGTGTGCACCTTCAAATGGCTGTTCAAGGACTGCATACATTGTGCAGGATGTGCACTAGATGGCATTGTCAATCATGTAACTTATGGGGATAAAGATGGGCGTATTTCTCAAAAATTCGATTCGCCAAGTTCGCAGAATTTTTCGGCAAAATTATTTTCGAACCAAATTTGTTCACGGCGAATCGCATTAAAAACACAGCTATTTCCTGGCTTCAGAAAGCCTGTAGGGTGTTGTAGAACATTGTGCCATGCTCAAATATGCATAGGGAGCATGGTTTGGTCTTCATACAATGATGTGTTTTAGTACAGCACGCACATGACAGCCGCCGGTACTAAAATCGCTTCACACTTCACTTCTCTGGGCAGTTACAGGGGCAAAACTGACCAAATAACTGAGGTGGGAATGCAGCCTGGGCAAGGTAAACATCGTGGCCAGACATTTTTATGAACTGGAACAAGTATGGACTGAAAAAGGTGTAATTTTAGAAAAAGTAGAAGCAAGTATACACATATTTTAAAAATAAATTGTTTACAAAGAGAAGTATTTTGGTCCAAAATGCAAACACTGACACTTAATTTGGGCCTAAAGAAGAGTTGCAATTTTAACGTCTATCCTGAATTCTTTCCCGAACAAATCAGCTGCTATGTGAAGTAACCAAAGGGATGCACAATAGGATAAAGCATATAATGAATAAAAGATAAATATGTATAAGGCCTCATACTGATGCAAAACCGCTTGTTTTTATCATTATTGTTTTAAGATAATGAATGTACAATGAACAAAACAGGAATCATATATAAGTGATGTACCTATATTTCCTCTATGCTTACCAAGAGGGGGTGTAGCTCTCGAAACGTCGCGAGACGTAGCGCTGTTTGAGAGTGAGGTGTTGAGGAAGGCTCACACAGCACAGACGCTGGATGCAACAAGTCCACTCCGGACGGAATCTCTCATGCGACTACGCAAAGTAAAGGAGATACTTCAATGAACCACCAGGTGAATGATAAATGATAATACAATATATAGAAAGTGAAGTGTGGAATCTGTTTACACTGGACATTCAAATTTTTATGTAAGATTTGAATAAAAATTTATATGTTTTAGTACGGAAGCATACCGTTGTATATATACCATTTACACTAATATTGGAGGCATATTGAATAGCAGGTGGGGACCTGCAGCGAAGGTATAACCTGTGTGTTCATTAATAAAGGTGCATTGCATGATGAGTATATAACCAAGGTAATGTCAGCGCCAGCTGGAAAGAACCAAGCTGAGGGCCAAGATCCTACCATAATAATAATAATCTTAATTTATATAGCGCCAACATATTCCACAGCACCTTACAATATAGAGGATATAAGCACAGACAAACCAGACATTATATTAGAAAAAAGCTACGTACAAATCAGACACGAGGTGTAAGGGTTCTGCTCGGAAGAGCTTACAATCTATTAGGGTGTATGGGTGAAACAAAGGGTGACAAGTGCTTGGTTTACAATGGTCAAGCCATGTTACATAAATATGGGGTAGTATACATAAAAAAGTGTATGAACCTGCCATCCCAACCATAAATCTATATACAGATAAGTGCCTGTGTGTGCCAAAGTGCAGGAAGTGATGAATGTGTGACAGAATTTGTGGGGTTAACAATTAGGGATCTTGGTAGGCTTGTCTAAGAAGATGAGTTTTCAGAGCGCACTTAAAACTGTGAGGGTTGTGAGTGTGCCTGATCACATGGGGTAACAAAGAACGCAATAGTAGATTCCTGGAGCAGGCACAGGTCGCAGCACAGTAAGGGGATGTCACCCTGTGAGGCCACAGCTTCTGGTGTCATCTAGCGGACCACCAAGCCAACGGTCCTCGAATGATTGACTAGGTCATCCACTTTCTCCCAGATGACATCTGACAACCCTGGCAATGAGTCGGTGCATTCGTAAGACACAACCTTTAGTTGGCATTCTCCAGGAGCAGGTCAGGGCCCTCACCTGTCCTCAACCCGCCTTTGTCCCTTTCGGTTCAAGAGAACTACTAGTCTGTGGCACGGCCACATACAAAAAGGATGAAATATTTCAGAAGCGGGAAAGTAGTGATGGGGGGGGCATGGGGGTTTGTTCGAGCGGCCCAGGCTCTTTTTCAGCGACACCGTTGAGGGGGACAGCGGTGACAGGCAAACACTAATCATGTAGTGATGAATTTGGGGGACCCGGGTAAAGCAAGCAAGGCGGGAAAAGTATTTGGGTCCCCAGTAAAAAAGGAAACGTGCCCTCCAAATGGAAAATTTAGCCCACTAAACCGCTTGCGCCCCTTTTCAGCCTGGGATGAAGGGGGTGCCTAAAGGCGTTCCCCTACTCGACTACCCATCGTCCCACCTGAAGCCGGGGCTTCATCATCATGGGGGAAAGAGGCGGCAGTTTTTACGCGTCGGCAGTGGTAGCCGCAAGCAGAGTGGGGGCTGTGACAGCGGGGTGGAAACAGGGCAAGGTCGGAGCCAAAAAAATATCAGCATGCGGGGTTCCCAAGCAGCGGGGAAACTCATCAGTATGGAGCTTTGGGGGAAAATCACGTACTCGTGGGGGCAGTTTTTTTGACAAGGACCAGAGGGGCAAATTGGCTGAGGTAGAATCTGTGGGCAGAAAGAAAGCGTGACCAGGACCCAAACGTTTCCACCACAGCCCTGCATCGACATGCAGCGCACCATTCAGGGGCCCATACGGGGCCCTAAAGGAAATGTGTTCATATGTGGTGGTCCATCCTGCCCCCCAAAAACAGCAGCACCCCCTGGAAACGCCTCCCATTTCCACCAAAGGGTCCTCACCTTGCCGAGACAAATACCTTCTTCAAAATCATCTACCGGCCAGATTCTCCCGTCCCGCATCATGGTGCCAGCAGTCGTTTTTCCCGAGACGATTGCCAAGAACGCATAGCATCTCCATCCCCAAGTGCAGAAAACTGCCGTGCCTGTCCAAGTCGGTGTTTGCTGTCCCCCTTTTTCAATGGGGGACTCTGCACCTTTAGGAATGACCGGAAACTTTGTAAGCACTTTAGACATTCCTAAACCACCAAACCCCCCTCATTGAGCTGTAAAACAGGAAACTATCAACAAGAACAACAAGTGAAATTAGAAAAGGGCAAAACAGGGGGAAAAACTTGAAAAGGGCAAAACAGGGGGAAATCGTGAACAGGGCAAAACAGGGGGAAAAACCGATAACAGAGAAAGGTCATAATGATTTCTTTATGATTCAAGTGGGCAGGGGTCCACTGTGTAATTTTTTTGTCACCAGTGGCAGCTCAGCGGGACACCTGCCCCTTTGCACAGACCCTTTAAGAGGGCCCGTTATTTTTTCAATGCCAGGACCATGGGGTAAAAACAAATTCCACTGCTTTATGTCTTGGAAAAGATCTGCAAAATGTGTCTGGGAAAAGGGGGGGTGGGACATGGTGATACTCTCCGGCCACATAGCCCCTTGAGGAGGGGAGGAAAACACTGGAGACAAGCAGTGTCTGGCGAAAGAGTGTTTTTTTTTTATTTAGGTGACAGGGGAGGGGCAGGGGCAAACCGAGGGTAGGGAAAATGAGGCAGATGACCCCGATCACCGTGGCAGTAACAGTGGGATGGAGGCGGGAGTCCCCAAGCACTTCGCAGATGGGGCCCCTGCTGCTGATTTGCCTGGGTATGACACTGAAAATTTACCATCCGGGGAAGGGATGCTTCTGGCTCTCCCCCTCTTTTGGGCCCTCTTACCGGTGCCAAAAAGGGGGCATTTTTTCACCTGCCAAACGGGGGACAAACCAATACTATAGAACATCCTAGTATAGTTGGCCGCTGCCCGTCTGCGCCTCCCTCCCTAGCGGTCTGACCCGGTGGTTCTCAGCGCCATGTCCCACTGCCACATCTGCGGGGGGGATAGGGGGGTTTGGGCAGTCCACTCCATCGCAGCAACCTGAGTCTGATTTTGATGACAGCTTTCCCCACCCCCTAGTGATTTAGACCACCACAGCACATCTGGGGAAACCCTGAAAACCCGGATTCTTCTGGGACCTGCCTCAGCTACTATTCTGATGCTACCACCTGCCTGATGCCCCACATCTGCTGCCAGCAGCTCCTTCAACCACCCACCATCTTTATCAGGGACTGGTATTGACACCCACCTCCCCACTCTTCACTGGGCTATTATGTAGCCTTCTGATGCTGCTGCCACCTCACCACTCAGGTCTCCTCATGCTGCTGTCATCTCCAGGCTATGTCACCATGTCACTCTTTGACTTGATGTTGCTGTTACTGCCACCTCCTCATTATGTCACTCAGCTGCCGCCACCTCAAAATTATGACATTGTGCCACTCTCTGGCCTGATGCTGCTGCTGTTGCTGCCACCACCTCCACACTGTGTACTTGTGTCAGTCTGTGGCCTAATCATGCTGCTGCCACCTTTACAATATGTCAGTTGCCACTCTGTGGCCTGCTCATGCTGCTGCCAATTGACCATTCTCTCAGTCGACCACCCTGTGGTTTTCTAGTGCTGTTTCCACCCTCCACCACTCTGTTTGGTTTTCCCCTTCTTTTAATCTGTCACAAGGAATAAAAAGGACAAACACAACCGATTATGTTTTCGGAGAAACCGTAAGGCTAGTATGACATGGTCCTTAGTTTGCATCAGGATTGTCAGATCAGTAGGTAGCCAAAAGCAGGAGTGGATACAAAACACAGAACACATGCAAATATTCCATTTACTTATTTTTGGGATCAACCCATGTTTCTTTTTGGCTTTAGCAATGATGGATTATTAACCAATTGAAAGCGGACACTGAAGGATCAAAGGAATGGCAAAATGATTATTGACATCAATGCAAAATTACTGATGACACTCTTTTCACTCTTTTTTTTTGAGGGGGGGGGGGCTCTAGATGTAGCAGCTTTCAACAGAAACACCACACTCGATGAAAAAATGGACTGTGTGCCCCAGATAGGACTATCCCCAGATCATGGAGTGGAGGGATTTTTGATGTATGTGTGGCTCAAATACACAAACACTGTATTTGACACAGAATTCTCCACAAAAAGTGAATAAATGAACTCTTTGCCACAGATTAAAATATCCCCACTGGTCTGAAGCTGATGGATTTCAGGTGTGTATGTGGCAGAAATACATACACCCTGTATTTCACTCAAATTCCCCCACAAAACAAGAGGAGAAATTAACCCTTGTGTGGCGGTGCGACCTTAGAAGTTCGCATTTCTCTGTCACTAGATGTTCTGCAGCAGCTGAGTTCCAAGGTATGGGTTACCAAGTTGCGGCTGTCAGTGAGGAAGGCTAGCTGTCTGGCAAGGGTAACCAGGAGTTAATTACTCAGGTGGTAATTAAGAGAGTTGCTCAGCTGCTTGTCCAACTCAGAGGCCTGTTAAATAGTCTGGTCTTCAGTGTACTAAGGGGGGAGTGTGGCTCACAGTCAGTGGAGGACGTGTGCAGGTCCTGCCTAGGAGAGTATCCTGGGTGCTTTCCCCCTAGGCTTGAGAGAAGCCAGGCCCAAGGACTATATGGAACAGTGTGAGTACATGTTTGTGGGGCTGGGTAGTAGACCCAGACTACTGCTAGAGAGGGACTCTCTGTACGTTTAGATAGTGGCTGGATGGCCTAGGATTTATTTTGTTTGCTGTATATGTTTTGCTGTGTTGAAGAATAAAGCTGGCGGAGGCCAGACTTGAAGAGAATCCTGTGTCGACTTGCTGTTCCGTTTACCAAAGCAGCGATCCCAGAGCGAGAGTGTCCCCCAGGCCGGGCCAAGATGGCGGCCGAACATGAGTGAACGCTTACATATGGTGGAGGTATGCAATGGGCACATCGACATCAGGTCTGACACAGTAACTAAAGTGGCGCAGTGGCGCAAGAATTGGTGCATGTGTGGCACAATTGAACGCGCACAAGAGTGCTGAACCAGTGGACTGGTGAGTTTTGCACAGTGTTGGGGCTGCGGGGCTAAGTTAAAGGGCCAGCAGCCAAATCATTACTGCTTCTGAAAAGTGACTGTGCATTAGAAAGACTGTTTTGTGAAGCCTGCAGAGCTGCATAGGATTGCTGCAGCAGCAGTGAAAGGGCCAGACATCCTGTTTGATTGCTGAAAATAGATGGGTGTTGCCTGAATTTTTGTTTTCAGCTATGGAGAACTTTTGTGACCTAGTGCACCTCAGCACCTCCCGGCAAACCCTACCTCCCTACCTTAATCAACCAAAGCCCTGGTGGGAAGGGGAACCGGACTGTGGCTGTGAGGAATGTCTGGAGGGCGAAAAGCCAGGCCGTCCTTCCAAGAAAAAGCCCAGGCGGGGCAAAGGCAAGTCACAAAGGGGCCTGGATTCCATTGTTGCCAGGAGCAACCCAACTCTACAGCAGAAACGGGCCAGGGTAATCCAGCTTGAGTTTCGAACAGAAAAAACCGAGTGGATGCGACTGGATGGGTTCCCACTAATGGTTGCTCTGGATGGGGAGGAAAAAGCCTCCAGAGTACGCCCGGAACTAATATCTTGTAAGGCTGTGGCTATATGTTTTGAGACCAGTCTTGGGACTGTCAATCATGTGCTTGAGGCATATGAAGAGCTGCGGCTGGACATCATACTTGGCAGAGACTTTCCGCTCTTCTGGCAGTTGTAGGGGCCAGAGGTGGCGCCAGATGGAGAGGGCGCCATTTCCGGGAAAGTGCCCCCTGCAGAGACTGTTGTGCCCCTGCCTAAAAGGGAGGAGCCAGAATTGTCCCCTGTTAAAATTCCTAAGAACAGGGGGGCGACTTCTCACTGATTAGCAGTCCAAATGCCGACCAGGAGGTGATAAACAGATTCCCAGATAAAAGGGAGTCGCTAAGTGACCTACATGCAGCCGTTTCCAGGGGCAACCAACTTCATCCGCAGGGAGCGGTGCCACCGTGCAGCAGGGGAGCCCACTGGGGTTTTCCTCAGCAGCAGGGGGTGTTGTTGACTGTCTTCCCCAGGGGCCAAGGGTCACAGCCCCAGATCCGGGAGTTCCAGTGGGTGGAACCCCCACCTCTGAGGAATGAGGACTGTCATCGACCCTGTGTCCGATGGACAAAAAACATTGTCCCAAAGTGTGGAGACCCCCTGAATGGGGGTAAGACTGTTTTTTTTACAATGCCCCATCAGGAAACTGTTAAACAAACCTGAAATTGTGTGAGGTTTTTGGGGGGGTGCAGAGTTGCCGCCGGGGGCCAAGAAGACTCCAGGAAGCATTTCCGGACGTTGGAGAGGGTTGGTCAAGTTGATGGACTAATTTTATTTGCATGTGATCGTCATTGAAAATATTATTTTTGTGAAAAATGCTTTGTCTGAAAAGGGGGTGCCAGTAGCAGTAAACGTCTGTTTGCACCTGGGGGAGTGAAGGGAAAACACCCCCACAAAGACTGCGTAATCAGTTATACAGAGCTAATGAATACTGCCCGGGGGAATTGGGGTCCCTGGACAATGGAATTTAGGGTAAAGGGGGAAACAGCTTTTTTTGGAAATGACAGCTCCAGTAGTGGGGAAAAAACTAGTTTAAATATCCCCTAGAGGGGGGGGAACAGCGCTGGGAGACTGCAGAGGATGGGGTCCTTGAGAGATAACCAGGAAAAAGGGTTAACACATCATTTTAAAAGGGGAGCTAAGGGGGTTCCATAGCAACAAATACCCCTATCTTTTTCCGGGGGGGGAAAGTAATGATTTTGGTGCCCTGCATTTTGTAAGTGAAGCTCCTGGGTTCCAGATGGTAAATGGGTCTACCCCCCTCCCCGGAGCGCCTTTTATGAACGTGGAGAGTAACTGCAAGTTGCAGATGGCCCCTTAGTGGTAATGGTGGAAAACGCACAAGAGTGCAGATAAGGTGGGGTCCGTGTTTTGTGTCCCTAGCGCATAACTCAGACGCTCGGGGTAGGGGGCCCGATAAAACTAGCAGCTATATCAGAAGAAAGGCTATTCTTTCCCCTTTAGTGGGTCCGAGGGGTGTGCAGAAGTTATGAGTCCTGGGGGGAAGCCAGACGAAAAATGTTTTGTCATGTCTTGTAAACCAAATGCCCCAATCCTAGTAGCAACCGATTTTTTTTTTTGTACTAAGGCTCTAGAAGGGGTGAATGTTGCAAGAGCTACACCCTGCAAGCGTGGTTTTCAAGCAGGGAAAGGCTAGAAGGGTGAAGGGTTCCCCTTGCTAATAGGGTGGATAATTGGGGTCCAGGTGATAAACGTATCCCCAAGAAACACCTAGACATAGCAGACTCCAAACGGAGAAGGGTATGAACCAGTACAAGGGCCAGTTTTGACTCAAAGGTACCAGGGGCCTTATACATGCAGGGCAGGAGTATTTTTTATTGGACATGAGGAGTAGGTGCTCAAGCACAAGGAGATGACAGATAAGCAGTGAAGATTGGGGTAGGCCTAAGGGAGACCGGGGTCCCAGGGAAGAGCAGGTGGATACCCCCACAGCAGGAAAAGTCAAGCACTGTGGGAGATGTCAGAAAAGACAGGGTAACGGGGCCCCTAGGAAGGATTTTTTTGTCCCCCCCGCCTGGGTCCAAACCCAGCGTAACGGAGGTTAGTTTTGGACAGAGGCTGCACCTCGGGGTTTTTATGAGATGCAATACGCTGGGTTTTTTAATGTTACAGAACGGGGAAAAGATGGGGCCCCTCAGGGAAAGACACCTGCTAAAGAAAAAGGGGAACATGGGCAAATACATGGGATTGGTGGCATCCCATTGGTGGTAGGTGGATCCAAGGGTCTTTTTGGTAGAAAGTCTGCCCCCCAGAGTGGTCCTGCAGACTCAAACAAAAAGCATAAAAAGATGATCAGTAAGAAAATGAAGGGAATGTTCTCAGATTATGGTGGTGCCTGGGGGGTTTCCCCTTTAGTGGGGTAAGTCAAAAGATGGGGGGAAAATGCGCTCCCAAAGTGGTGTTTGGTAGAGATACTCCAGGATGGGCGCTGAGTTTTTAGTTAGGGGAAAAGACAACCCAGCTTTATTGGTTGGGAAAAGGAAAGGATTGTGACCTGGGGGTTTTCCCCAATATAGCTGAGGAGTGCTGGGAATTTTCGGTAGAGGGGGGTTGGACTCCCTGGTCTTACATCTGAGGATGAGGAGAGAAGTTACCCTGGGCAAAGGAAAGAAGTTCAGAAGAACCAGTAGTGATAGATCACCGGGCCAGGAACAAAGGTAGCATAACCTGGGGAGGGAGGCGCTGTCCCTTTTCAACAGGTTACAACATAGGTGTTAACTGGGATGAGCACAGGTACAGGTTTAAACTGGGAAAAGAGGATAAGTAGGAGGCGGTAGATTACTCCCCGTACTCTTTCGGTGGAAAAAATTCTGTTTCCCCCCAAAGTAAACCAGCTGTGATGTCTTCAAGGGGAAAAAAACCCCAGAATAGGTGCTTTGACCCTGGAGGAAGGTTTGTACAAAAGGTTTTAAAAGGCCTTTTGCCTTTATCAAAGGGGAGGGTATGTGGCGGTGCACCTTAGAAGAAACGAATTTTCCCTTCCCACTAGATGTTTCTGCACAGCTGAGTTCCAAGGTATGGGTTTTTCCAATTTTTTTGGGTTTCAGTGAGGGAAAGGGTAGCTGTCTGGCAAGGTAAACCCGGAGTTAATTTTCTATGGAATTAAGAGAGTTCTCAGCTGTTTTTCCAACCAGAGGCCTGTTTTTAAAAAGTCTGGTCTTATTTTACTAAGGGGGGGGTGGGGCTCACAGTCAGTGGAGGACGTGTGCAGGGGCCCCCCCCTAGGAAGTATCCTGGGTGCTTTTTCCCCTGGCCCTTGGAAGGAAGCCAGGGGCCCGGGGTATTTTGGGGCAGGGTTTTAGTACTGTTTGTGGGGTGGGTAGTAGCCCCCCACCACTGCAGAGAGGGGCTCTCTTACGTTTTACAATTTTCTGGACGGCCTAGGAAAATTTTTTTTTGTTTGCTGTATATTTTTTTCTGTTTTGAAGAATTAAAACGGGGGGGCCAACTTCAAGAGAAAAACCCGTGTCGACTTGCTGTTCGTTTTTCCAAAGCGGTGATCCCCGGCGAGAATGTCCCCCAGGGGCCAAGATGGCGGCCGAAAATGAGGAACGCTTACATAGGTGGAGGGATGCAAGGGCACTCGACATCAGGTCTGACACAGTAACTAAAGGGCGCAGTGGCGCAAGAATTGGGGGGGCTGTTTTGGCACAATTGAATGGGCACAAGAGTGCTGAACCAGTGGCGGCCGAACATGAGTGAACGCTTACACTTGGTATAAAATACCCTACAGAATGAATGAGATGAAATTCAGTCGTACATGGGGTAAAAATACACACTCCCTGTATTTTCTATTTTTTTCTCCCCGTTACCCCCCGTCAAGAGGTTAAATTAAGCCTTGGGGGTTTAAAAAACCATACAGAAAAAAAGATGTAATTTAGGCATATAGGGACCAAAAAAAGACACCCCGTATTTTAGTCCAAATAACCGACAATGAGGAGGTTAAAATTTAAGCCTTAGGTATGAAAAACCTTAAGAAAAAAAAATTGTAATTCAGGGGGGTTTTATGGAGCAAATACACCCACCCCGGACTTTTGGGAGAATACCCCCCAAACTAAAACAAAATGATAACGTGGTTTAGTAACAAGTGTTTAAATACCACCTTGTGATGGTCCCTTTCCCCCAGTCGCTGATTTAAAAAGAGTTTGTTTTTTTGAGTTAAAACAGGGGGGGGAGCGCAGCAAAAAATGTTATGACAGGACAGTGGAATAGTGAAAATTAAATGGGGTCCGTATTTGATTGTGTGACGTCACAGAAGCCCGTGGTCACTGATTGGGTTCATGCTGCACTGTGATTTAGGGGGGTTTTTCCTTTCTTCCTCCCAGAGTTCTCTGCCCCCATGTTACGCCTCGCTCTGGCCATTTTACCCCCCCAAAAAAAACCTTCTTCCCCGAATTTACCATAAAATTGGCTTTGTGCAGAACCAAAGTTTTCCTGAAATTCTAAACGAATTCCACTTTGTTAGAATCGATTCGCCCATCTCTACATGGGGATATTAAAAAAGTGAGAGACACAGATATAAACAGATAATTCAGTCCAATTTTCTCCCTATTAAACTCCCCTTATCTGAAGTCCCGCAATCTTAAACCCCACACATAAGACAAAAACACACTTTGGACAGAAAGCACTTGCAAGCTCGCACGTTTGCTCTTTCAATTTAGCTTTAAACCTTTTATCATGCTGTTTTGTAGTGCTGCTGCAAATTCAATCCTTCAGGATACAACACTTATGGTGAAATCTATTAAGACTTTTGTTAAAATACACCAGTAATAATAGAAAGTGTGCTAGAGTATGTCTTACTACATTTGGTATTTCACTGTCTATGTAGCTGAAAGAGGAATCTACTCATCTACACTTTCTGGTGTAAATTATAATAAATGTGTTTAGCTGTGCAAGACCATGAGCCATTTTGCTAGAATTCCCTAACTTTTTGTAAAAAGTTGAGGCTTGGTTTAAAACAGCTCAAAAAACACATATTTATTAGTAAATAATGCTTGCACAAATGTCCACCATACTGTTGTCTACATAGGTGTAACTTAAATTTCCTGGGCCCCAGTGCAAAATTTATAAAATGGCCACCACTTACCAAGTCCCACTTATAATAATGTTATTTTCTTATGTGGCAGCACATCTTTGATCCTCCTCAGGCTCCAAAGCTACCCCTCTACCCCCTATAGTTACGTTCCTTGCTGTCTGTTATATTTCTTGCTTATATACAAGTATCAATATATGGTAAGTGAATCAGACCCATATTGCGGCACTTCAGCTGAGGCTTGGACTTGCCCGCAGGGGAGCAGAAGAAACTCTCTTTTGACCCCTGGGCATGGTGGGCTCCTGCGCATAGCAGGTCTTAAGCTGCTTTTCAGGGAAAAAAGTAGAGAAAAGAGCGGAAGAAAACAAGAGGAAGCGTCATGTGCAGTAGCTGTAGGGTGTGTCCCAAGAATAAACTCCACTAGTGGGTCTCAAGATTCAACTCCACATGGACCTTAAGAATCAACTCCACTGCATATAAATTGCACCAAAGAGGAACAGCATTCAATTGGACCCTTTTTTGGGGCAGAAGATGTTCCGGGACCGGGAGCACATTTTCATCTCCGCATGTTTGTTCAGTATAGGGATAAAGAGTTTTATATAAGTGGATTGAAATGTCTGAAAATGGCCGTACTTTTGTGATGGATGCAGAGCCCTCCAGATGTCCAATTACAGCCATGACCATGAGGAATAAAGGACACTGGAATTGATTAGTGAACACCAAATAACAGTTGAAGGGGATATCCACATGGCAATGGTCTTCAGTCGGTTTTTGAATTTGAAAACCATCTGAAAGCTGACTGTCAACCATCCCCATAGACTTTAAAATCTACCCAGTAGTCTACACTGCACGGTTTTTCTATTGGGCAGATTTTCACACCGCTGGTGTCCCGAAAAACACTAAGGGGGATGTCTGAATCTGCAAACCGCAGACAAAACCGTCCCCCAAAACCATTCAAAAGACGATAAAATACCATCTGGATTCTTAAACAGAATCCGACCGGCATTTTACAACTGCCATGGGGCAGTACCTGAAGAGGTTGCAGGAAAGCTGAATGTGAGTTTTGGATCTGCTTGTACCCTGATTCATGACATCCTGAAGTTCAGTGTTTGCCAGGTGGGTGCCTAAACAGTTTGCAGAGACGTTTGTTCCTATGACCTGTTATAGTGAAGAAGGTGACAATTTTCAGCAGCAGATAGTCATTGGTGTGAAACATGGTTTCACTATTACATGCCTGAATACAATTATGATTTGGAAGCACCAATCACCTCTTGTAGCAAAGAGCTTTAAGATGTAACCATCGACAGGAAAGCTGATTTTGACCATCTGCTGGGATTCTCAAGAGCCTATGGTTGAAACCTATCAAGAACTTGGAACAACTGTCAGAAATGCAACACATTGCTACATGCTTCAGAGAGAATTGAAAACCTGAATCCGCTCTAAAAGAAGAGGATATCTGTTAAAGGGAATTGTTCTATTGTATGACAATGTCCACCCCCACAATGCAGCCCACACTTTGGAAACCTTTAGACTATTGAAGCGGGGGGGTTATTGGGTTACCCAGGTTTATAGTCCAGATTAGGTACCATCTGATTTCCATCGTTTTGGACCGCTCAGGAAAGCTTTAAGGGGAAGAAGATTTTCATGAGATGACAATGCGCAAGCAGCGGTTATGGGTTCCATCCCAAAAAATTTTTATTGATCGCATTAAAAAGTTGGTGCAATGCTGGGGAAAATGCATCACATGTGAATATGTAGAAAAGTAATGTTATTTATTTTTGCAAAAGTTTTAGTAAATAGAGTTAAATGGGTTTTCTTACCATTCTGTTTCACAGAAGTAAGCTTTAGACTCACACTTTCTGGTCAGGCTGTGTGTAGGACTATAGTAGTGATTAGCATATCAGCTCTTGTATACCTAGCTGAGCCTGTTACATTAAGATGACTGCTGGATATTTGGAAACTTTAGTGCACACAGATATAGAGCTCTAAGGCTTACAACTTATCATTAGGATAGGTAAACAAGCTTCTGTGCTAGAGGTTAGACTCTGTAGGGAGTGACTCACCATGGTTCAATGGCTACTTGGAGCAATGAGAGATAAGACCGATCAAAGGGAAGTGGTTGAGAACCAAGATAAACTTATGTACACTAGCAGTAGATAAAATCTTCTTTATCTCCTGATCAAAGCAAAATCAAAACAGCAATTTATTTGGTAATAGTCTTCTTTTACTGTACCTTTCCCTACATGTTTAAAGCTAACTATTGGGATGAGAAAACCCATAAAAGTGCAGAAACTTTTTGAAGACCCCACGTATCTAAGGTTATATCAAATGTGAAAGCAGAGAGTAACACATTGTAACGGTCTGTGGAAGTGGATCCTCTGGACCACCGCAAGCGATGGTGTAAGCCATGCCAGGGAGCGGAATCTACGTAGGTCCGGTTTTTACCAGAGCCCGCCGCAAGCAGGATGGACTTGCTGCGGCAGATTGCTACCAGGTCGCTACCCCTGACGTGACTTGCTCGCGGTGGCAGCTGAGGTGTTGCGTGGTACAGAATCGTGAAGCAGGCTCGTAGTCGGGGACAGGCAGAAGGTCAGGACAGGCGACAATGGTTCGTGGTCAAGGGACGGAGGCAGAAGGTACAGTACACAGTAGACAACAAGATACACGGGAACGCTTCCTCTCAAGGCACAGGGCACTATCGATTCGGCAAAGGGTAGTAGGAAGGGGCAGGACTTAAATAGGATCAGTGCCCGATGAAAACCAATCATCGGCGCGCTGTCCCTTTAAGCCTGACTGCAGTACCACGCGCACGTCTGGCAACAGGAGTCCGCGCACAGACGGGAACAGGAGTTTGGCAGGGTAAGTGCCGTTCAGATCTGCGGCATCCCAGGGATGGGGCTGCGGCATCGCCCACAGCGGGAGATGCCACAGGGTGCGGATGCGCCCGCGACCCGATACGGGGGTCGCGGGGGCATCCGTAACACGCATTAAGATATATACAGTATATCCTATTATATAGGGGACATACAAGCAGAGAGTAACGCATTAAGATATATATAGTATATGCTATTATATAGGGGACATATAATCAATATCTACATACATGTCTTGTAGAAGTTCCTAAGGCAAGCACTATCACAATAGAATATCTGCGTAATTAAAAAAGAAGCAGAAATAGGCAAAGCAAGCTTTATATGAATTGAAAGACTTGGAAGCCGTCGGGACATGTACTTTTATCTCCTGCACTAAACAATATCTTTTTCATAAACATTTTGAAAAAAGACGAATCAAACATAATGAAATCTTGGACACATTGTGAGCCGTCAGCATTATCCAATATCTGTACAAACAAGCACAAACTTGTTCTGATCATTCCCGTTTCCTGTAAGAAAAAGTAAAGAAACAAGCTAGCTCCTAACTCTGTTTACACTGACATCATGGCTTCCATTTTCACAGGAGCCTTGATAGATCTGTTATAACTTATTTGGTAACATATCCCTTAACTCCTTGTAGTGTATGAACACAGGACAGACTTTAGGCTGCTTGCTTTATTCCTTGAAGCTCTCCTCAGACTGAATCTGACTCCTCACTGCACCCAGCCAGATATATACAATATTGTAACATTTTGCAGTCAGCACACTATAATCCCTCTTCTCCTTGGAGAAGCATATAACATGAACAACAGATCCATAAACAATAATTAACAGTATAAAATAAATGGTTAAGGAAAAAAAAACACCAAACACTTTAAAACTGTAAACTCCTGTCCATACACATAGTCTTTGAGGTAAGCCGGTGGATTTATTGCTCGCTTTGCTCTTGGCAATTCTGAGGTGGATGGTTGGGGGTTGGTGTCAGAATCACTTAAAGTACTACTACAACTTTGTGCTGGCCCACAGTCCTCCAACACTTGGCTTTCCGAATCAACAAACTTCTTCACGAAGGATGAATTCCGCACTTTTGTATTGCCATCCAAATCCTCTAGCACCACCTGAGTTCCTCTTTTTTCCTTCAAAATATAAGGGTCAGGCTCAAAAAAATGGAGACAGTTTGTTAGAACGATCATTCTGAAGCAAAACCTTATCTCCTTGTTTAAGGCCACTAGTTTGACAGTGACGCCGATGGTTTGCATATCGTTCAGCTTGGATCTTCCTTTCTTCATCAATTTCCCGGAATTTGTCCAAAACTGTAGGAGAAGAAGCCCCAACATCTGGCAATTTTGTCCTGAATTTGCGACCACAAAGAAGCTCAGCAGGACTCACTCCAGTTATAGTGTGGGGGGTGGTTCGATAAGCCAAAAGAAAATGCCATAGTTCTTTTTTCCAGTCCCTTCTTTCTAAATGAGCAATCCGTAAAACTTTCAACAGTGTTCGGTTCTGGCGTTCCACTTCCCCGTTAGCTTGTGGCCAGTATGGGGTTGTACGACGGTGTTCAATGGCATTAGATTTTAGATAATCCTGGAATTCCTGAGAAATGAACTGTGCACCATTATCGCTAACAATACGTTTAGGCAAACCATGAGAAGCAAAGATGTGCTCCAACCCCTCAATTACTGTTGATGAAGTTGCTTTAGTGAGAATTACCACCTCTTGCCACCTTGAATAATAGTCCACAACGACTAAGAGATGGTGTCCAGATGGGATGTCACACAGATCAATAGCCAGATCTTCCCATGGTCCCTTAGGTAGAACAGTATGTGTTACTGGTTCTGGTTTAGGTTTGCTGCCCACCAGTTGACAGGCTCGACATGAAGAAACCATACGTTCCACATCCTTGTCGATTCCTGGCCACCAAACTTTCTCGCGTAATCGTTGTTTGGTTCGCACAATACCTTGGTGACCCTCATGAGCTAAGTTCAAAGTTTGCTTTCGTAATTCTTTAGGCATCACAATACGATTTCCCCGTAGAACTAATTGTCCAGCAATACTCAGTTCATGTTTGACTCTGTGATATCCTGGGTCACAATCTTTCCATGTCTCATGTCTGATACACTTTCTCAACTGTTTAATTTCTGGGTCCACTGATGACAATTGTTCCACCTCCCGTGGTGTCAATGCTTGGGGAATGGCTTTCGCAACAACAAAACGTATGTACTCTTCTGCTAAGTTATGACATGGTGCTGAAGACTGGGACAATCTGGAAAGTGCATCTGCTGCATTAGTAGGTCCAGGCCTGTATTGCACTTTAAATCGGTATGGCAACAGTCGAAGAACCCATCTCTCAATTCTGGCTGATGGTTTTGATCGAGGAGAATATATCACCTCCAGTGGCTTGTGATCTGTTACAATTTCAAAATCAAGTCCATAGAGATAGGTGTGGAACCTTTCACATCCCCAAACAACAGCCAAAGCCTCTTTCTCAGTCTGAGAATACCGTCTTTCCACATCAGTAAGGGATCTGCTTGCATACTGAATAGGTCTGTAGTCGCCTGTGCGCTGCCTTTGTACTAAGATGGCACCTAATCCTACAGGGCTGGCATCGACAATAATTTGAGTTTGTGCAGTAGGATTGAAATAGGCTAAAGTTGTGGCACAGGTAAGCCGCTTCTTAAGTTCATTAAATGCACCTTGTTCCAAAAACCCCCACTTCCAAGGGACTGTTTTGCGGGTTAGCTGTCTCAGGGGTTCGCTGACAGTCGCCATATCTGGAATAAACTTTGCACAGTAATTCACTAACCCAAGAAAGCTTCGCACTTCTGCAGGGTTTTCAGGGTTTCTGGCATCAGACACAGCTTTGATCTTACTGTCCTCCGGACCAATCCCTTTGTCAGACAGCACATTGGCCATGAAAGTCTTCTTATTCATTTGAAATTTGCACTTCATCTCATTTAAAGTCAGTCCTTTCACCAGTAAGCGTTTCAGCACTGCACGGAGACGTTCGTCATGTTCCCGTGTGTTTGCTCTCCACACAATTATATAATCAGAAATATTATGTGTGCCTTCATACCCCTGTAACACTTGCTGAATCACATGTTGTTAGGCCTCAGGTGCTGAGGATACACCAAACATCAGTCTCTTGTACCTAAAAAGACCTTTGTGGCTTGCGAATGTTGTAATGATTCTAGATGCTGGGGTCAATTCAATTTGATGATAACCCCATTTCAAATCCAATTTGCTGAAGACACTTGCCCCATTCATCTCATGTAGAACATCTTCAATTGTGGGTATTGGTTGTCTTTGTCTGAGTACAGCTTGGTTAGCATGTCTCATGTCCACACAGATCCGAATATCAGTTCCCTTTGGTACAACAACTAATGGAGATAACCAGGGGGTGGATCCTTCCACTGGTTCAATGATATCAAGTTCCAGTAGTTCTGCAAGCTTGTTCTCCACAGGTGATCTCATGCTATAAGTAAGCCTATTCATTGGTTGTGCAATAGGTTTTACATGTGGGTCAATGTGAAGTTGTAACTGAAAATCTTTTAACTTTCCTGCATCAAGTCCAATCTTTAGTATGCCTAGTTCCATAGCAGTTCTGCGGCCTAGCAGAGGGGATCCTGTACCATCCACAACATAGAATTCAATCCCCAATGGAGATCTAGCCCCCTGTATTTAAACAGAAGTGTAGAACTTGCCCTTTAATTGTAGTGGAGTACTAGAGCCATACGTGTAAATCCGCTTATTGGTGCTGCATAATTTAAGGTGATTTTCTCTGTGTTTTAGTGTGTTCCAAGAAGCTAAGTCCATAACATTGCAGGTGGCTCCAGAATCAATCAGTACTGTGAAATCTGTATCACCAATCTTAATGGGTATTGTCCCAGCTTGCTGTGAGCTCAGCGAGTATATATATTCACAATCAGAGTCAGATTCTTTATCTGCAGCTATGACATTTACTTTTGCATGTAACCGTTTGGTTTTATGTCCTGTGGTTGCATTTCTACACACAGCCGAAAAATGCCCCATCTGTCCACAAATAAAGCATGTTTTATCCTGTACCACAGCACAATTCTGACTTCTGTGGCCTGCTCTGCCACATTTACTGCAGGTTACAGAGACAATCCTTTCTTTTCTATTCCTGGTGTTCCTATTCTCATAGGTTGGTTTGGACATTGCATTGACTGACACAGTCTCTTTGTTTTCAATGTGCAGGGCCTGTAGCTCAGACACTTCAATAGCTCTTGCAATTTCTTGCAGATTAACTAGTGTGAGACGTTCTCTCAATAACCTTCTTCTGAGGTGAGCAGAGCTACATTTCTCAATAACCTGATCTCTGATTATCTCCTCTGTTACAGTCCCAAAATCACAAGACTTTGCAAGATACTTCAGTCTAGTCACATAACTGTCAATGTTTTCTCCCACGTCTTGTACAGCCTGTCTAAACTGATATCTTTCATATGGAATATTTTTCTTTGGCTCAAAGTACTCACTCAGTCTGTTCATTGCTGTCTCATAATCTGAATCTTCCCCTGTTTCTCCCAGGGTTTCACAGATGTCCTGGACTTATGGCCCAGCTAGATGCAATAACATGGCTCTCTTCTGAGCAGGTGCAGTCACTCCTGTGGCTGTAACATAGAACTGGAATCCCTTTTTCCACTTGTCCCAGCGCTGTGACAGACTAGTGTGGTCTCCAGACACATCAAAAGGTCCCATAGCTGGTAAATCCAGGAATCTCGCCATCCTTGTCGCCAAATGTAGTGTAGGAGCACAGGCCAGACTTTAGACTGCTTGCTTTATTCCTTGAAGCTCTCACTTAGACTGATTCTGAATCCTCCCCTGCCAGATATATACAATATTGTAACATTTTGCAGTCAGCACACTACACTCCTAATATAAAATAACAGTAAAAATATATTTTATTTCATCCCATTGATATAATGATAAAGCATACAGGAAATACACATATGGAAATTTTTAGGAGTATATTGTTATTCCCTTACATGGTTTCACAGTCCCCCTTTTGGACCACAAACATGCCCGTGTCTCCTGACCTCTGGTTGCTGTCTGTTACCTGCGTTTACTGATGTTCTAGTTCATGCATTTACCTCTACTTCTGTTACCTGCCATTACTCCAGTCTACCTTTTGCCTGGGACTCTGCCACCTGTCACTGGTTGCTACCTGCCTGTGACTCATCACCTCTGCCTATTCCACAGTCCTATGTTTGGCACATCTCCTGTCACCGTGAGTAGATATGTCAGGGGTAGCGACCTGGGGGTTCATCGTAGCTAAGCCCATCTGGCATTATGGTGGGCTCTGGTGTAGACCAGGGGCCTCTTAGACTCCACTCCCTGCATTTCCATCTCTCATGGTGACCCAGAGGATCCACATATACCTGGCTTCCCCTGTTACACATGTTTTTTTAATTTACCACATAGTGACTGAATGATTCCTCTACATTATAATCACCATCATAGAGTGACTGAAAAATACCACCTCATCATGACCACATATCACCACCACATAGTGACTGAATAATACTACTACATCATCAGATCATGACCATGTAGTGACTGAATAATACAACTACATCATGACCACATATCAGCACCACATAGTGACTGAATAATACCGTTATATATCACCACCAGATAGTAACTGAATAATGCTACCACACCATGACCACATATCATCACTACATAGTAACTGAAAAATACTGTCACATCATGACTACATATCACCACCACATAGTGACTGAATAGTACCTTAATATCCTAACCACATATCACCACCACATAGTGACTAAATAATACCCTCACATAATAACCACACATCACCTCCACATAATGACTGTATAATACCTCAACATCATGACCACATATCACCACCACAAAGTGATTGGATGATACCACTAAATCATAACCACATATCACCCCCACATTGTGACTGAATAATACTGCAACATCATGACCACATATCACCATCACATAGTGACTGAATAATACTGCCATACTGTTCCTGAATATAAACTGTTATACTGCTACCAAGATCCCTGTCATACAGTGTCCATGTAATGGTAGGTACTAGTTGTACACAAGCTCTGCAGACATATAAGTGATTATAGTGTAGCTAAACCCAGGAACTTATAGAAGACATCTTCTATGACTGGAACCATTCTCTTTCACTCTTCTCCATCCTGTCCAGGCCACCATGATGACGTCTCCTGGCCACAATTCGTCTCTACAGAATTTACCACCCAAACACCCTAAAAGCCTCAAGCACCTCCCCAGCTGCTCCCACCTCCGTACAAACTCCTCATAGGGAATTGGGGGGTTATAAAGTGATGCTGGCGGTGAAGGGTTATGGGGTTATGGGTGGAGGTGAGGGGTCATGAAATAATAGATGGAGTTAAGTAGACTATGGGGTGATA
The DNA here is from genome assembly GCA_025379985.1 of Phyllomedusa bahiana. NCBI lineage: Eukaryota > Metazoa > Chordata > Amphibia > Anura > Hylidae > Phyllomedusa > Phyllomedusa bahiana. The sequence goes on from JAODAL010020544.1 coordinate 23,934, forward strand.
TGTGGAGTTGAGAGGTCATGAAAAGATAGATGGAGGTGAGCAGGCTATGGGTGGAGGTGAGGGATCATGGAATGAGAGGTGGCGATAATGGGGCTATAGGGTGATAGGTGAAGGTGAGGGTTCATGGGATTGCATTTTGTGTCACCACTAGGTCATATAACACTATGGATGAGGATAGGGGTAGAGAAGGAGGTTAAGGCCACAGCTTACAGACACAATCTTTTGAGGGAAGACAGAGGACCAACTTCCCCAGGGATTGTCTTATGACTTTGGCCTGTGTCCAAATATGTGTCCAGGATAATACTGTGTGTCCTTAAGTCCATCCCCTGCACTCCCAGAAGATCAGACACAACCATGACCTTCAGAGGGTACAGGGAGTGGAGTGTCTTCCTTTGGACTACACTGGATACCTTGGAATACATTGAATCAGCATTGGATCCATTTTATTAACAAAATGGATGTTGTCGAAGAGTGTTTATTTAAATATTTTTTTTTTGTTAAATGGGGTTTTAAAAAAAAATTATTTTGCAGTGTTGGTAATGGAGGTGTCTGACAGACGCTTTTCCATTATTATCGCTGGGGCTTGGTGATAGTCCGTTTACCCAAGGGTTGACACTAATTCCCTGTCACTATTACCCCAGGGGTAGAGATGATTGAACTCTAAAAAGTTTGAGTCGAACCTCGAACTTTGAGAAGTTCGTGTCACGGTTGGAGGAAGTGGATCATCTGGACCACCGCAAGCGATGTCGTAAGCCACGCCATGGAGCAGAATCTAATTAGGTCGCGGTTTTCACCAGAGCCCGCTGCAAAGCTGGATGGACTTGCTGCGGCGGTAGTCTACCAGGTCGCTACCCCTGATGTGACTTGCTTGCGGAGGCAGCCGAGGTGTAGCGAGGTACAAAATCGGAAGGTAGGCTCGTAGTCGGGGACAGGCTGGTTGGTTAGGGCAGGAGGCAAGGTTTGTGGTCGTGGACAGGCAGGAAGGTCAGGACAGGTGTAAAGATTCGTGGTCGAGGGACGGAGGCAAACGGTACGGTACACGGTAATCAGAACAAGACTTAGGAACGCTTTCTCAATAGGCAATGGGCACTAAAGATCCGGCAAGGGCATCAGGAAGAGGCAGGCTTAAATAAGGGCAGCGGCCGACAATACCCAATTACTGGTGCGCTGGCCCTTTAAATATAACAGAGCCGGCGCGCGCCCTACCTATGGGGCGGGGACGCGCGCGCCGGGGGACAGGAGCAGCCGCGGGAGCGTGGACGGGTAAGTGAGCTGGGACTCGGCCGTCGGAGCAAGCGCATCCGCTGCTCGTCATGCGGGCAATGGCGCCGCCAGACTGGGAGGCACGGGTGCACCTGTGACCCAGGTTGAGGGTCGCAGGGGCACCCGTGACATTTCGGTTCGTAGTTTGAGTCGAACTCGAACTTCTAACTCATTAAAGTCAATGGGAGAAGATATTCAGGTTAATTTTCATACCTATACAGGTGAGGAGAAGCTGTAATTACCATCCATATGAGTACACCAACACTAGACGCTGTGAAAGACACATTGAAATGCGCCTAAAAATGATACACTGTGTGCCTCCATAACACATAGCATATCACTGGTAGTGTACAGTGTTGAGCCAAACTGTTCGGCAAAAGCTAAATTCGGTCTGAACTTTGCGTATTTTGCCGAGCCGAGCAGTTTGGGCTCGGGACAGGCGTTTGATGCCTTTTTCAGCGGCTTCCTTCATTTTTGGCGGCTAGCCAATCAGTGCAGAGCACAGAGGGGGGGTCAAAAACCTCACCATTGAGGGTGTAGGGATCTCATTGGCTGCTAAAATCACATGACCGTCTTATATGTATGCCACTGTATTTCCTGTTGAACGCCATTTCAACCTTACTCTCTGTAGTGAACACACTGCTGCCTCTGTTCTGTGTGCGGGTTTGCCAGCACACAGAAACAACTTTTAATAGCGATTTCACACAGGAAAAGCTGCTAGTTAGATTACTCGGAGAGGACGGGGGACAGCTAGCTTAGGGAATCAGTTTTTTGCAGTGTTGCTGACAAGGGTTGTTGAATAAGAGACCGTTCACAGAGATATTCCATAGAAAGAAATCTATTTATACTAGTATTTGCTAGCAGCACCTTTTTGGGATTACACCAAAGTTCAGTTTTGCAGTGTTGCTGACAAGGGTTGTTGAATAAGAGACCGTTCACAGAGATATTCTATAGAAATAAATCTATTTATACTAGTGTTTGCTAGCAGCATCTTTTTTGGATTACACCAAAGTTCTGTTTTGTTTATATTTTTGAACATGGAGCGAACTAGAGATGGTAAGCGAGCAAGGAGGGGCGTAGGTCGTGGAGCTAAAGGCACTCCTTTTAGTGTTCCGGACAACACACAAGCGAGCACATCGTCAGTCACAGGACCATCAAGCCTGTCATTGCTTGGTTTGTTCCCTGTGCTTCTCATTACTGAAGATCGGCGCCAATCTGTTCTTCAGTGGTAAGCACAACCTGCATCCAGAAGTTTTACCTCCTCTCACTCTCAGTCAAGGGCACAAATGTCATCATCATCATCATCAGTGCAACTTGAAGGCCAAATGTCACCCAATAAACGGACCGCTCTAGATAATAAATTTTCTGAAGAGCTCTTTCATGACACAATGTGGTTGGGGTCGGAAGGCATTTCAAAAGATCAAGAGGCCAAAGAGGATGATTTTGTCTGCCCTGACGCCCAATCGCTGATGCCCTTAGAGGAGGAGAAGGAAGCTGGTCCATCTGCAAAAATTTCAAGCGGTCAGGGGTGCAGTGCAGTGCCTGTGGCTTCTAGCCCACAGCTTGAGGATGTAGACTGTCAGGAAGAGGAAATCACATGTGATGATGATGACACTGCAGATTCAACTTGGTCTTTTGAGCAGCAGCTGGCGAGCGCATCATCAGTGGAGGAGGAGGATCATGGGGTAGTGTCAGTGTGGGTCCGGCCTCAGAAATGGAGAGGGCGGTTGCACAAGTCTGCTGACATTAATCTGCCAGCCATGGTCAGTGGTGGTGGCGGGAACACCGCTAATAGATTTTCACTGTCGAAGAGGTCCAGGACCAGTGAAGCATGGGCCTTTTTCGATCAAGCCTCAGATTCGTCAACTGACGTCATATGCCAGCTTTTCTTTCAATGTGCCAGTAGAAGAAAAAATCTAAAGAATTTAACCACCACCAGCATGAACAGGCACATGCATGGAAAGTATGAACTGCTGTGGAAGAATCACTTGGAGAAAAAAGGCCACACAGGTCCTGGGCTTCCAACCACCATGACATCTTCCGCCTCCACCACTTCCAATCGGTCCTCTGTTGCCGATGTGCCGGAGCAGCATCGGCAAGCCCCATCCCAAATCCCAGACACTGTCGGCCGATTCCCATCACCAGCAATACAATCTACACCTGTCACGTCAGAGGAGGTGCAGTGGGCCCTTACTGCACCCAGCCCACTGTCTCTGCCTACTTGGCGTTCTGCCCTAGATGGCAGACCCCAACTGGACGACAGTCCCTACGCTACTAAGTGCAGGGCCATCAGGGAAAAACCAAGTGTCAAACAGTCCGAGTCGGCAACAGTACGAGAACGTGTAGGCCAAGAAACTAAGTCAAGCGGATGGTCAGAAACAAGCCGGAGTCCAAAGACGGTGAGGAGCGCAGTACAGAATCAGAGGCAACAAGCGAGGTCAAGAAACGGGCCGAGGTCAGAAGCACAGGAAGACACCAGCAAATCAGGATAACAGGGAGGGAACACCATTGACAGGCAAAGCCTGGAGGAACTGAGGAGGTTTAAAAGGTCTGCCCGGACACCGCCCCCGCAGCTGATTGGTGCAGCATCCAGGCCCTCCGATTGGTCCTGAGAGCTGTCACTCCTGGCTCAGGAGCAGCACCTCTCCCCGGGTGTGGTCCGAGGCCAGACTTAACCCCTGCAGGTCGTTGCGTTAGACGGGTGGAAGGCTGCCTGGACGGACGTATCCTGACAACACCTTCCCCTTCCACCAGTCTGACCTGCATTCCGTACAGCAGCCAGTCCACCAGCCAGCTTTCTGTATACCAGGTGTGGGAGCAGCAGAAACGCTTTCACCCCAGCTATCCCAACGCCAAAAGCCTGAATGTCGGCATTGCCAGGCTGTTGGCCTTGGAAATGTTGCCTTTCTGTCTGGTGGACACAAATGGTTTCTTCCACGTCATGTCCCTGGCATGCCCTCAATATCAAATGCCAAGCAGGCATTTCTTTGCCAGAAAAGCTGTGCCTTCCCCCGCCATGTTGCAAAAAAGATCAGCACGTTGGCTGCATTTGTGTCCACCAAAGTCCATCTGACTACAGACACATGGACTAGTAAGCATGGTCAAGGGCCTTACATCTCACTGACTGCTCACTGGTTGAGTTGGGTGGATTACAGTGCCTTTTTAGGCACATTATGTTTACTGTGCAAGGTATACCGGATGCCAGATTTTTGAGAGGATTGTACTTTCAGGCGCGCTTTACACTGATTTAATGCGCCTAAAACCCATTAAAATAGCGCGTCAAACGCGATGTAGAACGCAAACATTTACTTGAACGAGCAGTAAAATGTTCTGTTCGGCTCGTGTACTAAAAGATCATGAAGTTCGACTTGAACTTAACTTTTCTCTCAACGGTTCGATCAATACTACCCAGGGGAACTGGGAAGAGTCACCTAACGCACTAGGGGTACTGGGAAGAGTCAAGTGACCGCTTCATACCTGCTGCTCCCTCCTCATAGACAGAGGTAGGCACCTGAGGCGATCGCCTGCATCTGCCTACCCGCTGTCCCGGCCCTGCAGTATCATTAGTATGTTTGTTGACTTTCAGTCAATTTAAATTTATCCTTACTTTTCTCATTTCAGGTTATTTCAGTAACCATTGTAGGTTTTTCGTTTAACGGAATTTTGCCCAAGTGTAACAGATCCTAGTGATTTACAATGCTTCTTGTTAGTCTCCCTATCTTTTACCAGATAGAACAGTGCAACATACTAATCTATTCTGAATATCACATATCAGAGAGCTAGCTGAGGAGAATTATTGGCAATATAAACAGAAGCTTACTTTTTTTCTCATTACTTACATATAGAAATGGATTAGTGAGTAGCTCTGTTGAGTTACAGAAATCGGAAATTAGATTGTGAGACTTATTGGGGCTGGGACTATGAATGTTTATCCCCGTACAGCAGAGCTTTATATGTTGCTGCTGTAAAGGCAACAGGAAAAAATATTTTAATTCTAATTTATTTCCTTCAATGCCAGAACTATTTTATGGGTAAAACTAAACCCAATACAGCAATAGTTTTCATTTATACAGATGACTGTTCAGATTATGGCCCCACTCATGAACATGAGGAGATAGGAAGAAGAAACTTTAATATCTCTTTGGAACTTAGTTACAGGTAGAAAGTTATTTGGATGGAAGATACATAATTCTTTTCTGTCCAGGCTATAACTGGCCCCATCAGAACCTCAGCCTAAATGAAGACTTCTTTTTTCCACATAAGATAATCCTAATAGAAGGCTTAGATGCTGACATGAAAATTAGTTTAAGGCACAGCAAATCCTAAAAGTTCTAACAGCAGAAAACTTTATAGGAAGATAAAGGCTCATCTTTTTTTCCAGCTGCTACAGCTCTATCCTGTGCTGGTCACTGCTGGAGATGGGCGAATCGATTCTAACAAAGTGGAATTCGTTTAGAATTTCAGGAAAACTTCGGTTCGGAACAAAGTCATACTTTGGGGTACTTCGCGTGAACGAAGTGTGCTTTTGATTGATAAAATGGCTGCGAGCACATGGCGTTACATGGGGCAAAGAACTCTGGGAGGAAGAAGGGCATACCCTGCATGACATGTGCAGAGATGTAGCCAATCAGAGACCGGCGGGATTCTGTGACATCACCGCACTATATAAGTCCGGGCGCGACGCTGGGAGCTCATACCGCTCTCACTGTACTGATTAGGGAAGGTGCTGCCGCGGCTGCTAATGATATCTCTTACTAAAGAACTCATTTTTATACAGCGATTTTTGGGGATGTCTCAGCTTGTCTCAGAGACTGCTTCTCTTAACGTTCTATTTCTGATTTTGTGGGGTATTGGAACTAAAGTCCAGTGTGCGTCCAATGCAGCTGCATATACATTTTAATGCTATCTGCTCACAGCACATTGAATATCCAAGAGTGATCTAAGCCTGTTCCTGTTGTATTCATTTAAAGAAACAGCGTTTTTACAATACAAATACCACTTCATTTTTGGCTGCTCAATTCTTTTGCGCAATTTACATCCAGGGGTTAATTAAGCGTTGTTCTGCTGTTGTGGTGACTAAAAGAAACCGTTTATTTCACTGCCAAAAAATACATTTTTACTGTAGCATAGTTCACAAGCGAAGGTTAATTACAAGTTTTCCTCTTGTTGTGTAGCGTAAAAAACACGCCATTGTAACACGCTACAAAGCTCGTAGTTTTTGGTTGCTCAATTCTTTTGCGCAATTTACATCCAGGGGTTAATTAAGCGTTGTTCTGCTGCTGTGGTGACTAAAAGAAACCGTTTATTTCACCTCCAAAAATACATTTTTCCTGTAGCATAATTCACAAGCGAAGGTTAATTACAAGTTTTCCTCTTGTTGTGTAGCGTAAAAAACAGGCCATTGTAACACGCTAAAAAGCTCGTTGTTTTTTGGTTGCTCAATTCTTTTGCGCAATTTACATCCAGGGGTTAATTAAGCGTTGTTCTGCTGCTGTGGTGACTAAAAGAAACCGTTTATTTCACCTCCAAAAAATACATTTTTCCTGTAGCATAATTCACAAGCGAAGGTTAATTACAAGTTTTCCTCTTGTTGTGTAGCGTAAAAAACACGCCATTGTAACACGCTACAAAGCTCGTAGTTTTTGGTTGCTCAATTCTTTTGCGCAATTTACATCCAGGGGTTAATTAAGCGTTGTTCTGCTGCTGTGGTGACTAAAATAAACCGTCTTTGTCACCGCCAAAAAATACATTTTTCCTGTAGCATAATTCACAAGCAAAGATTAATTACAAGTTTTCCTCTTGTTGTGTAGCGTAAAAAAAAACATTGTAACACCTACAAAGCTCGTAGTTTTTGGTTGCTCAATTCTTTTTCGCAATTTACCTCCAAGGATTAACTAAGTGATTTCCTGCAGTTGTACTCAGTAAAAGAAACTTTGTTTTTCACCGCCACAGAAGAAATTCTGTAGCATAATTCATATCGGAAGGTTAATTAAGCCTGTTTGTGCTTTTATATTCAGTAAAATACACAGAGTTTTTAAACGGCACATACAAGTCAATTTTTCCTGCCCTTTTTTTTGGAGCGCAATTTATATCCAAGGGTTACCCAAGCTTCTTAGTGGGTTCATTTGGAGTCAAATACAGGGTGTGTATTTATCATATACAGATATCTTCATCAAACAGGTTGCATTTTTTAGAACAAACAGTATGTCAAGACAGAGAGGTGGCGGTCTTCACCTCAGTGGCAGGGGCAAAAACTTTCCAGGCCCAGGGCAGCACAGAAAAGGGGCGGGGGCAGCGGGGGTCATCGTGAGGCCACAACTGCCGCTTCATCTAGGGGCCCCGGGTGTGCTGACTAGAAACCCCAAGGTTTTGGGATTGGTTGACTAGGTCATCCACTTCCTCCCAGATACATCTGACAACCCCACCCAAGAGTCGGGGGAACGCAGAAAAACCCCTTATTGGCATACCCCGGGAGCGGGTAGCGGCCCCTCACCTGTCCTCAACCCCCTCTGTCCCCCTGGTTCCCTCAGCCAGAGATCTACTAGGGGGCCCCTGGGCTCCGCCCATATATACAAGGATGAACATTTGGGGGGGGCAGTCAGCAGCACCTGGCAGCGAAAAAAATGGGGCCCAAAAATCCCCCCCGCTTCTTTCAGTAGGCGGGAAATATAGATTTGAGAGTGGGATGGGAGGTCGGGTTTTGAGGGGGCAGCCTCGCATACCAAGACAGGGATGAGGACAGCAATGCGATGAAACACAAATGATGATGAGTAGCCGACCGCACTTGGGAGGGGGTGAGGAAGGGGTTCACTTCGTCAGGGAAGGGGCGTCAGCTTGGTGTCAGGCAGGGCACAGCCAGCAATGTGGGGGGTGTGGCCATGAGTCAGCAGGGTACGCATGTAGGCGGAAGCCAGCGGCCCCCGGGGTAAAAAAAACCCGCTTCGCAGGTCCAAAAAGTAGCGGCACAGGGGCTCACGAGGCAGCGGGGGGAGCGTTGGCGGTAAAATCCCTCTCGGCGGTGTGGCAGTTCTTTGCAAGACACCAAGGAGCCAAAAAATGGGTATATGTAGAAAACTGTGGGCAGAAAGGAAGCGTGGCCAGGGAGCTAAGTTGGCACCCGGCCCGCGTCAACCATCAGCGCCCAGGGGGGCCGGGAAAACGGGCTCAGATGTGGTGGTCCCCTCCCGCCGCGCAGAACGCGCAGCAGCCGGGGGCCCGTGGGCAGCATGCCAAGCAGCCAGAAGGCTCCACCACCTCTGCAGAATGTTTCTCTTTGCTCATCTCTCGGTCCAGATTTCTGCCCCGGGCCCCCACTCATGGCGCCAGCAGTCGTTAGCGGGCGATTGAAAGAGACAACAGTATGCGTCCAACCATCCTAAGGTGCAGCAGCTGACCGGCTTTCCAAGTTGTTGGTACGCAGTCCCCCCCTTCCAAAAGGTGGACTTGCACTCTTCAGAAAATTCTAATGGCTTTTTCCGAGCCGGGGGGGTTAAAAAAGGGGGGAAAGGGTTTTCCAAGCCTTTAATTTCTTTCCAAAAAGGCGGGGTTACCACCCATTTCTTTAATATGTAGAACGGGAAGGTGGGCCGGGCCCCTTGGTTTAAACCCCCGGTTTGTTCCAAGGTGCTTTGGCCCAGCGTGGCGTCTGGACTTTTTAAACTACGGTCGGGGCCCAAAGTACTGCCCTTTTACGGCCCCGGGTTGGGAAGGGGTTTTTCCTGCCCAGGACACCAACAATTTGGGAAACGGAACCCCGGGCTTTCTCCCCTTTGGGTCAACTGGGGCCTCCTGCGCCAATTCCGCCTCCTTTTCTCCCCCACCCCCACCATCTCAGCCTCCACAAGTACTGCTCCACCCTACCAATGTTTTAACCCCCAAAAGGGGTTTTTCCACGCAATTTTTTACACCGGTTTGCCTGGGAAAAGGGTTTCCCCACGGGGGAAAGGAACTGCTCCGCGCATGCAGCAAGAAATCAATGTTTTTGGCTTTTCCGAAACCCAACTGCAAACCCGGAACCATGGTGCGGACAAGGGGGAGTAAAATGGGCCCTTGGCTGAAACCGAGGGGGGTAAAGGGGTCCATGCGCCCGGTTTGGGCGCATTTTTTTCAATCGGGGTTGTAAAAGGGTTTCCCCTTGAATTTTCCACCGATTTTCAGAAGATTCTGAAAAGGGCCCGGGGAAACTGTGCAGCACTTCTTTTTTTCCTACAAAGCCGGGAACACCCCCCTTTGATTTTGCAGCGGCGGGGAACACCCCCCCCCAATACACTCTGATAGGGCGATTTTTTCACCTTTTTGGAATTCCAGCTGCACATTGTGGACCGCTGTAAAAACGGGGAAAAAGGGCCCAAATTAACGATTTTTTGATGAAAAAGGCGGGACAGGAGTATTTTCCCCTGGGGTAACTTTGAGGGTCACCAGTGGCAGCCCCCATGCGTTAAAACACCTGCCTTTTTGTTGAGGCCATTCGAGGAGGCCACGTTATTTGTCAGGGGCCCGGGGTACGGGATAATAACGTCATTTCCCCTGCTTCATGTCCTGGAAAAAGATGGGGTGGGGAAAAAACTTGTCTGGGGAGGGGACTGGAGGGCGTGGCGACTACATCTTTGTGGTCACATGAGTCTGGTGGGGAAAATGAAATGGAGGAGGGGGAGGACATTGCAGCAGGGGGGGAAAATTTTCTGGTTTTTAAAGGTGGGGTTTTTTTACCCAGGTGACAAAGAGGAGGACAGGAGCAGTGGGGGAGGTGAGGGGGAGATGAGGAAGACGAGGCAGATGACCCGAAGCACCGTGGCGTAAAACAGTGGAGTTTGGGGCAGGGGAGCCCCCTCGGAGTCACTTTGCAGATGGCCGCAGCAGTGATTTGCCTGGTAGTGACAGCCCAAAATAGTCAGATCCGCAGGGGGGATGACTTCGGGCTCTCCACCCTATTGGACCCTCGTACCGGTTCCAAAAGGGAGCCTTTTTCCCAGCTATTAGCGGGAGGACAAACTCAAAAATATAAGGAAATCCCCGCTGGCACGGGCAGCCAAACGGGGTGTGTGGCCAACTTGCCGAGTTTTGATGGAGAAGTGTCCTGCTGGCCATAGTGTGGGATCAGAGGGGTGTTCAGTGCGGGGGGGGGCCATCCTTCCCCAAAGGAGAACCCGGGGTTGTCCCTGGGAAAAAGTGGAAGAGACCTTTTTTCAAAAGAATCAGGGGTGGATTTTCCCCGGATTTCCACACACCGCCTTGGCGTCAGACACATCAGCCATGACGCTCACCCAAAAATGTGAGAAATAGTTGGTTTTAAAATATGCCCCAGCCCCCATTTATTTTCCCTCACCGCCTGATTCCACACATTTTGCAGTTTTTCCATCTGCCCCCAACCTCTTTACCGGGGGTATTCCCCACCCCACCCTGTCTTGTGCCCCTCTTGACCTCATTGTGCCGCTGTGTGGGGGCCCGGGCATCCACACTGTGTCATTGTGCCCCTCTTGCCTCAGCTGTGCTCCTGCCCCCGTCACCTCACTCTTTCTTTGTGCCCCTTGTGGCCCACTCCATTTTTGCCCCCTCCCGAAGTCTTGTGCCCTGTTTACTCATGCTGCTGTTGTCGTGACCCCACACTGTGTCATTGTTTCCACCTGTGGCTGCCTCCTGTTTTTGCCACCTCTGAATGTCATTGTGCCCTGCCCGACCTATGCTGCTGCTGCCCTGCCCTCCAATGTGTCATTGTGCCTCTCTACCCCTCGCTGCTGGGTGTGACCTCCCTCTCTGTATTGTGCCATCTGTAGCCTACTACTTTTTTGCACCTCCAGAATGTCTTGTGCCCCTGTCTGTCTCATGCTGCTGCCGCCGTCACCCCACTTCTGTCATTGTGCCCTCTGTGGCCTATACTGTTTTTGTCCCTCCAGAAAGTCTTTTTTTCACGTCTGACCTATGTGCTGCCGCCGTCACCTCCCCCTTCTGCATTGTGCCACCTGTGGCCTACTCCAGTTTTTTCCACCTCCAGAAGTCTTGTGCCACTGTCTGCTTCTGCGCTGCCCCCGTCACCCCCGCTCTCTGTCATTGTGCCACTCTGTGGCCTACTACTGTTTTTCCACCTCCAGAATGTCATTGTGCCATTGCCTGACCTCATGCTGCTGCATACAAGACCTACACACTGTCTAATTTTGCCACTGTCTGACCTCATGCTGATGCTGTAGCTGCTGCCGTGTCCTACACACTGTGTCATTGTGCCACTCTGTGGCCTACTCCTGTTTTTGCCACCTCCAGAATGTCATTGTGCCACTCTTTGACCTCATGCTGCTGTGGCTCCGTGGATTTCCTTCCTTATTTTTGTTTTCCACCTCCCCTGGACTCTATGTATGTATGGGGCTGTGCCAGTATTCTTGCGTCCTTTCAGCCCAAGAACTGGCGCAGCCCTGTTCTCTAGATTTATAATCAGGCGCACTCCAAAATGAGGCGCATTATTGGGTGCCTGCGGCACTTTGTACTGCACCTGAGATCAGGGGGTGTTCTGGAGTCGTGTTGCACCACAACCATATAATTCTACACATATATGACAGGAGGAACTGGGCGCATTACTGATGGAACAGGTAGACCAAGTTAAAAGTGGTTTACCTGAGTCTTGTCATTTTGTAGCTAGCAAGCGCTAAATCTTTGACCCGCAGTAGAACATGTTCATAAAATCAGGCATATTCTACGATACAAATGTGCGCAAAAAAATGGTGTCTTGGCGCCAAAATACATACATGTCGCCCTAAGTTCTGCTGATGTAGAGAACATAGGGTGACATGTATGTATTTTGGCGCCCAGACGCCATATATTTTGCTCGCATTTGTAGCGTAGAATGTACCTGAATTAATGAACTTGTTCTACTGTAGGTCATAGATTTAGCATTTTCTGGCTACAAAGTGACACTGCTGGCTGAGGTAAACCAGTTTTAAAGTGCTCTACCTGTACCAGCAGTAATGCGCCTGGATTTGCCGATAAAATGGCATACATGTGTAGTTTTGTACGGTTGTAGTATGACACGCCTCCAGCACCCCTCTCCCCCCCAATTTCAGGGGCATTACAAAGTGCTGTGGGTGCTTTGTCATGTGCCTAAAACTGGAGTGCATCTGATTAAATATATAGCAAACGGGCGCTGCCCCAGTTTTCAAGCTGAAAAGACATCAGACTTCTGGCTCAGCCCTGTACATACATGGAGCCCATAGAGTCCTCCATTTTCTGAACCATATCCCAGCATATCCCTGGAACTTGTTAACAGATACAATTCAACTAATTTACAACACTCATAGTTTTAGGCGCGCACTAAAAATACTGTACATATCCTCTAATAAGTCTTCCTTCCGCATATAACCCCCTCATTCAGTTAGCCACACTTACATAGTTACACAGATACATAGTTACATAGTTATTCCGTTGAAAAAAGACATGTATCAATCAAGTTCAACAAAGGATGGGGAAAATGTGGGTAAGGGAGAGAGACAAGGACTTCAAGCCCAGCCTCACCACTGGTTAATGCCCTGAAACCCACAAGGCAAGAACCAATCTACTCCAGTGGAGACCCCATCTCTGACTACAGAACCGTCACCAGCCAGGATCCAGATACTCCATGCTCTCAGGCCCTCATACACTCTTAAATGTATGTACTGTCTGGTTGACAGGTTCATCCACTTGTAAGTATACTACCCTGTATATATAGAAGACGCCTGGACCATTGTCCAAATGAAACACTTTTTGCTTGTTGTTTTACTATTTCCGCATAGATTGTTAGATTTGTCAGTAGCTCTCATGTTAAGTAGTGTTCGATTTTGTCTGTAAGTTTACCTTCTACATTGTAAAGTGCTATGGAATATATTGGTGCTATACAAAGTAAATTTATTAGAATTATTATTGTAAGCTGTGCAGAACTAGCTAGTCTTCCCATCTCTCCTATATAGCGTTGTGCTCAAGAGTTTACATACCCCGGAAGAATTTTAGCTTTCTTGCCCTTTTTCAGAGAATATGAATGATAACACAAAACCTTGGGTGAAGCCATTTATTGTCAAACTACTGTGTTTTCTCTTTTTAAATCATAATGACAACCAAAAACATCCAAATGACCCTGATTAAAAGTTTACATACCCTGGTGATTTTAGCTTGATAACATGCACAGAAGTTGACACAAATGGGTTTGAATGGCTTCTAAAAGTACAGTAACATCCTCACCTGTGACCTGTTTGCTTGTAATCCAGACAGACTCTTGCATCTTTCATCCAGCCACTGACATGTCTGGATTGTGAGTCATGGGGAAAGCAAAAGATATGTCAATAGATCCATGGTACATGGTAGATGGACATTATAAAACACGAAAGGGATACAAAAAGATATCCAAGGAATTGATATGTCAATCAGCAGGGTTCAAACTGTGATTAACAAATAGGAAATCAGGGGCGTTGTAAAAACCAAACCAGGATCAGGTAGACCAACAAATTTCGGCCACAACTGCCAGAAAATTGTTTGGGGTGCAAAGAAAAACCCACAAATAACATCAGCTGAAATACAGGACCATCTGAATACCAGTGGTGGGTCTGTTTCAAGTTGCACTCTTAGGTGGCACTTGAAGAAAATTGGGCTGGATGGTCGAGTCGCCAGAAGAAAGGGATTACTGCGCAAATGCCACCAAGTATCTCGCCTACAATACACAAAACAGCACAGAGACAAGTCTCAAAATTTCTGGAACAAGGTAATTTGGAGTGATGAGACCAAAAACGAACTTTTTGGCCACAACCATAAACATTACATTTGGAGAAATGTCAAAAAGGTCTATGATGAAAGGAACACCATTCCTACTGAAAAGCATGGAGGTGGATCGCTGATGTTTTGGGGATGTATGAGCTACAAAGGCACAGGAAACTTGGTCAAGGTTGAAGGAAAGATGAATGCAGCATGTTATCAGCAAATACTGGAGACAAATTTGCACTCATCAGCCCGGAAGCTGCGCATGGGATGTACTTGGACATTCAACATGACAATGATCCAAAACACTAGGAAAGTTGAACTGTCCTTGGCTACAGCAGAACAAAGTGAAGGTTCTGTAGTGGCCATCTCAGTCTCCAGACCTTAATATCACTGAACCACTCTGGTGAGATCTCAAGTGCACAGTTCATGCAAGACAGCCCAGGAATTTACCGGAACTGGAGGCTTTTTGCCAAGAAGAATGGGCAGCTTTACCATCTGAAAAAAATAAAGAGCCTCATCCACAACTACCACAAAAGACTTCAAGCTGTCATTGATGTTAGAGTTTTTGGTTGTCATTATGATTTAAAAAGAGAAAACACAGTAGTTTGACAATAAAGGGCTTAACACAACCTCTAAGCATGAGTGGAAATAAAGTTTTTTTGTTATCATTCATATTCTCTGAATAAAGGCCAAAAAAGCAAACATTCTGCTGGGGTATGTAGACTTTTGAGCACAACTGTATCCACATGCAGAGGAGAGGAGAATAAACCACTGCCAGGTGGTCTTGACTGTCTTTGTTCTGGGTGTGTATGGGCACCGTAAGGCTATGTTCACACAGCTAATTGCCGGCGTAATTGCGGGGATGTATTTCGCCCACAATTATGCCGGCTGCCGTGCAGTGGGGGTGGGAGGGGCAGCTCGCCGGCCCCATAGACATGCCTTATCCACGGCGCATATACGCCGTGAATAAGTAGCATGTCACTTTCTCCCTGCTCGCCATATTATGCGAGCAGGGAGAGGAGACCTAATCCATAGTTCTCTATAAGAGCTGTGGATTACCGTAATGACCGGGACGTATTTAAGCCCGTAATTCTCGCAGTACGGCGCGAAATACGGACTGAAATATGCCCCAAAATAAGCCGTGTGAACATGGCCTAACAGTGAAGCAAATCAAATGTTGCTGCTTTTTTGTTCATCATTCTGCAAATAGCTTATTAGTCCTTATTTGATACCAGGGTTTGTGTTATAAATGCGTTAATTACAGGGGTGAAATACATTTGTTCTCAGGGAAGCACCTACTTTTTTTATTTGGGGGACAGCATTAGCATATACTGTAAAATTATCTAAAATGTGCATTGTAAACATACAACAAGGAAATTTCTAGACTATTTCTAGAAATTTCTAGACTATAGTCACATTGTGTATGCTCGGTCTGATATAGGAGGCTGAGACACAGTATGAATGGAAATGCAGGCACCTAGAAATAAAAAATGCAATGTGATATGTTAGTTATATATCCCATCACATTCTTTATTTATAACTATATTGTAATTCAGACACGTTACTGAGCCCATTTGACCTGAGGCACTGGGCTGAGGCAAGAAGGTTCCAACTACCTACGATATCTATCATACAATGGCCACATATTGCTATTCATTTAATTTTATAAATAACAAAGGTTATGAAAGTATCAGCACTGCCGTTATGCAATGTACACACTGAAGATGTCCAACACATGATGCCACTTTTCTTGCCCTAGACAGTAGCCTACTAGTCAGTTCCAATCCAACTCCTGTACACTCCAGCAATTACTGAGTCCATCACCCTGTCCAGAGCCAGCTCCTCTGTTCTGACTACTTCGATATTAAGATTACTACCATAGTTTCTATTCACTGACATGCTATTCTAACATCTTCTATTTTATTTCTATATATAGACTGCTGGGATGTGTCTGTAATCACTGACAATGCTACGCTAACTCCATAAATACCTGATTGAGAACGGGATATATGGTAGATGCTAATAATTTATATTATTTAATTTTAAATTAATTTTAGATTAGGTAAATCTTAAAAATATTTTATAGGAGATAATTTTATATTTGTGGGATCTTACATTAATTTTATATTATATAATTTATTATGAAATTTATATAGTTTAATTTTATATAGTTTGATAATTAGCATAAACGACTTTTTATTGTTTTACTGGTATAAGTTGAGAAGTAAGGGATATTATTTTGCCCTAATGGCAAATCTAGTTCCATTACGACTCCTCAGGCTCAGGCAGACCACATTGAAGTAGGTCTGCCTGTTTGAGCAGTAATGCGCCTAGTTTTGCCGAACCACATTCATATATGTGTCTAATATTATGAGTGTGATGCGACGCCCCCACATCTTTGGCGCATTACAAAGTGTCAGGTCAGGCACACAATGCACCAAACATGTTCATTTGATGCGCCGTACCTTGGGAAATTAGGTGGTCTAATCACTTTTGACACATTTAACGCCAGAAGATTAAAACCGACCCCTTCGTAATTGTCGTCCCGAGTGTTTTTCTGAGCAAACACCATGTTCTAGTCAACATTTGCTGACTGCTTTGTCTGCCCCCACACCAAACATTTTTGTACCATATTGTTTTGTTAGGTCATGTTTTCATGGAAAATCTGTCATTAATCCACGGCAAAAACCCAAGGTGATTCTCTTAGATTTTTGCTGAAGATTTTTACAATATTTTTGGATTTCACTGTTGTTTTATATGCAGCTTAACCACATTCAATGGATTTATCCACAACCTGGCTACCTGATGCGATATCTGTGTGAAATTTTCATGGAAACTGTGTCAATAACTGTTTCTGCAAAATTCCATTATGTGAAGAACTTATTTTATATGAAATATAATATGACATTTTACAAGACCAGATGAAGAAGACCTCTGATTAGGGGCATTTCACTGGCACTGTACAGTCTCAATGCACATACCTTAGTTACATAGTTACATATAGTTACATAGTTAGTACAGTTGAAAAAAGACACATGTCCATCAAGTTCAAACAAGGGTGGGTAAAATGTGGTTGAAGGGAGGGAGACAAGGATTTTAAGCCCAGCCTCACCACTGGTTAATACCCTGAAACCCACAAGGCAAGAACCAATCTGCTCCAGTGGAGACCCCATCTCTGACCACAGAACCGCCACCAGCCAGGATCCAGAATTTTACATAGTTACATACGCATTCATATTCTTTAGTTTCAGGTAGATATCAAAGCCTTTCTTGAAACTCTCTACAGTTCCTGCTGTGACCAGCTCCTCAGGCAGCTATTCCACAGATTCACAGTTCCTACAGTGAAGAACACCCTTCTCCTCTGGAGATTGAATCCTTTTTTCTCTACCTGATTGAAGATACTTTTTTCTTTTTATTTATTTGATTGCTATGCAGGGAAGACACTGGCAGTAGCTGCCTGAGAGGAGAGGTGATGTTTGAGCATGTGCGGACAGGGCTGAGGAGCTCTTATCACTGGCCATATCCCCTGGAGACGAACTGTACACTATGGATCAGTAAGGGAGCAGCCAAAACAAAAGTAGTACAGAATTTTAATTAATGATGAATGGTGAAAATGTTTATTATTCAATTTGCAAGCTTCCCATGCCAATTTTACTTTAAAACCCCTTAAAACTGCACCAAGAACTGAAGCGGTGTTTTTCCAAAAGGTAAAACCACCCTTATAGTAGCATATTTTTGTTGCTAGTTTATTATGGGCTTGCTTTAGCCTTTCTCTGGAATAAATTGGCAAAAAAACAATTTGCAAACTCCCCATGGAGTAATAAGTGGAGATGAGAAGAGATTATGGGGTTATAGGTAGGTGTTGTATTTTGTGTTGTCACTAGACCACATCTGCCTGGTCTCCTGGCGTCGCAAAGGAAAGCTCCTGTTGGGGCTAGAAGCTGTGGACTTTCTTGGATCGAACGCGATATTGCTAAGTACCCCTTGTTTCTATTAACGTGTTTTGACTCACTTATGGATGTTGTTTTAAGGAGTTTATAATAAAAAAAGTTTGTGAATTTTAAAGATAGCCCATTTCATATATATTGAACTGGATTTGTACAGGTACGGAGACCTGTTAATGGTGCTTGAATATTTGGGGGTAGAATCTTTGAACATACGTGGCTATTTCTATATAAAAAGTCACTAGACAACATAACACAATGGTGGGGAACAAGAGCAGGAGATGGGGTAAAGGAGGTGGGGAACATGTAGGCAGGTACTGGAAAAGGGAGGATTCCAAAATATTGGCACATTCTGCAGAGATGAGTGGCTGGGAGATAAAAAGGCAACGCGAACAACTCATCAAAAAAGACATCTCTTGTGAGTCACTGTATGTAACTGCAATGTAATCAGTTATATGGTCTGCAGAGGACCGGTATAAAACTGGTATCTACCACTACATGGTCACTGTATGGCAGTAAGAGTGGTCGTTATATAATGGTTTATATTTAGGCATTATCATTCAGACATTTTAAGGTCATGATATGTGATCATGGTGTCAGTGTTTTTTGGTCTTTGTACTTTTATTTTATTGGTAATTTTATTATTTGCATAATGGTATAGTCACTATACCAGCATATGTTTTGGTGATAATATTTACTTCTTGTACAGCAGTAGCATATAGTAACTGTATGACCATTTTTTAGCGTTGTCATGTTGCGCGGGTCTCGGCGACTAACGCGTTGTTAGGGATTTGATTGATGTATGTTTTTAGAAGGTTTTAGCTCTTTTTCAGATACTATTTTACACCTAATAAAAACAATATTTTTTAATCATACTCCATGCCGCATGGAGCTGAGAGCCGAGATTTCATTGCCCCGATCTCTCCATAGACTACAATGGAACATAGTAGCTCGCGCTCTGATTGGCTGGGATAGCCAAGCCCCCGCTAGCTCAACCAATCAGCTCTTTTCTGCCTTTTTTACTGTATTTTGAACTGTCCCACCTTTTCATGTGATTGGTCAATACTTCTCCATAGGTTATAATGGTTCACTGCCGCTCCCATTCTGATTGGCTGGTTTATGCCGACCAATGAGAAGCGCTTACAGAATTTGAATTACTGTATTTCCTGGCAATTTTCAACATCCCAATTCCTGATGTTGCGCCGGTGACGGGGACAAACGCATTGTTAGTGATGTTATTTATGTATGTTTATAGAAGGTTTTAGCTCTTTTACAGAGAATGTTTTACACTTAATAAAAACTATTTATTTACTAATACTCCACGCCGCACGGAGTTGAGATTTCAGTGCCCCCCTCTCTCCATAGACTACAATGGGACAAAGTAACTCACGCTCTGATTGGCCGGGATAGCCAAGCCCCCGCTAGTTCAACCAATCAGCTCTTTTCTGCATTTTTTACTGTATTTTGAACTGTCCTGCCTCTTCATTTGATTGGACAATAATCCTCCATAGCTTTAATGGGTCACTGTCGCTCCTATTCTGATTGGCTTGTTTATGCTGACCAATGAGAAGCGCTAACAGAATTTGAATTACTGTATTTCCCGGCAATTTTCAATATCCCAATTCCTGTTGCACTGTTATTGATTTTTTTATGTATTTTTTTTAGAAGGTTTTAGCTCTTTTTCAGATGTTTTACACTTAATAAAAACTATTTTTTTGATTCAAATTCCATGCCTCACGGAGCTGATATTTATTTCTTTAGCGATCTTATATATTTTCCCTTTAATTTTTAATGATCCACTTTTTCAATATATTTCTTCACTTTTAGACAGCTTTGATTTTTCTCTTTATTCATTCATTCATTTGAAAGACAACTCTTTTTGCTATTCATTAACATGTTTAATGATTTTTCGCTCATTTCCAGCCTATCTCGATTCGGAATACATGTTAGGCGAATTCCTTCTGCGCCTATGTCCCGCACTGCGCCTCACACACTGGCGAGGCGCAGGGGACTTTACACCGCATGTATGAGCGCACCTCGGAAGCCGACATAAATGAGGCGCAGCTTTCACTAAAAATCCCGTGAAAACGGGCGCTCAGACGTGCCGATCTTCATACATGTCGCCTATAGAGTCCCAACAGTTGAGTTTACCTTGACATGGTAGGTTGGCTTACACAGATTGATAGAAATGTGCTACCTTTTAATACATACAATTATATAGCAGGTTAATACTGTACACACTGTAAATTCATTGTTTGTGTGGTCTAAGGGCAACATGTATGATTTTTGGCGCCCAGACGCCATTTTTTTTACACACATTAGTAGCATAGAATGCACCTAAATCTATGAACCTGTTCTACTGGAGGTCATTTAGCGCTTTCTAGCTACAAAGCGAAACTTCTGGCTCAGGTAAACCACTTTTAAGGTGGTTTACCTGTTCCAGCAGTAATGCGCCAGGTTTTGCCGTACTAAAGACATAAATGTGTAGCTTCATACGGTTGTAAGGCACCCCGCCTCCAGCACGCCCCCTGATCTCAGGCGTATTACAAGGTGCTGCGGAGTGCGCCTGATTAAAAATATAGCGAACGCGGTTGCACCAGTTTTCGGGCTGTTGCAGCCCCGTTCATACATGTCCCCCTAAGTGTTTGTTGATGCTGCAGCGTTTGTGTATGTGTTTGATTTTTGCTTTTCAGCCACTACATTGTGCACTAGTGAATTTATTTCATTACTTCTTGGAATTATTAGAGTAAACATTGCAGGATTCTGCACCTGTGTAACTTCTCCCATGTAGCACTGGGAATTTTATTGCCTCCTACTGGGAATGTTTTTTGTCTGGCCGTTGTATAGTAAATATGGCCATATTTCTGTGATTTTAAGTAAGTAATGTCCCATTTTTCTGTGAATTAAACATTGTGTAAATTATATTTTGACTTAAGGCCTAATTGCCTATTCCCTCAGAGCCTCTAGAAGAGCTTGTACACAGAGCCACATGCATGAGCCCTTTTTGTACCCATTTATGCCTCTGATATATGGTAAGCATCATTTTTTCTGTAAAATTCAACATGAATCTATCTAAAAAACATGGTGGCACCCAGGTGCGTAATTAGAGAGGCTTGGGCCCCATAGCAAACTTTTGGATGGGGCCCCCCTACTAGCCCCTTCCCCAACCACAAACATTTACAAGTCCTGTTTAATAGTAGTTATGCAGTTAATAGATAATACAATAATTGAATTCCTCACCATATAAATTACCATCCTACTGCTACCAAACAATTCCCACTAACATTACTACCTAAGGACCCGATTATACCACCAGAAGATGACCACAAACAACCACCACATAGTGACTGAATAATACCCCTACACTATTACTGAATAAAGATCAATATTACTCATAGTTGCCAACTTTTGAAATTAAAAAAGCATGGAAAAAATTTGCATGGACACGCCCATCTTGTCGGTGTGCCACGCTCCTTCAAAAAGCCACACCCACTCCACCTAATTGCATAACGGCTTTGGAAGAAAGCCAGGTAGATGCCCTTATAGCCAGGTAGTAGCCCCCCATAACCAGGTAGTGCCCCTTACAGGCAGGTAGATGCCCCCTTGTAGCCAGTAGATGCCCCCTTGTAGCCAGGTAGATGCCCCCTTGTAACCAGGTAGATGCCCCCTCTGTAGCCAGGTAGAGCCCCCTCTGTAGCCAGTAGAGCCCCAAAATTTGTAGAGCCAGTGCAGTAGATGCCCCCCTTTGTTAGCCAGGTAGATGCCCCTTTTGTTAGCCAGGTAGATGCCCCCTTTGTTAGCCAGGTAGATGCCCCCATTGTTGCCAGGTAGATGCCCCCTTTGTAGCCAGGTAGTGCTCCCCCCATTGTAGCCAGGTAGTGTCCCCCATTGTAGCCAGGTAGTGCCCCCTTTATAGCCAGATCGTGCCCCCTCTGTTGCCAGGTAGTGCTGCCTCTGTTGCCAGGTAGTGCCCCCCCATTGTAGCCATGTAGTGCCCCCCTCTGTTGCCAGGTAGTGCCCCCCCCATTGTGCCGGTAGTGCCCCTTCTGTGCCAGGTAGTGCCCCCATGTAGCCAGGTAGTGCCCCCCCCATTTGTAGCCAGTAGCCCCCCATTTGTAGCCTGGTAGACCCCCCATTGTAGCCAGGTAGTGCCCCCATTGTAGCCAGGTAGTGCCCCTCCCCCATTGTAGCCAGGTAGTGCCCCCATTGTAGCCAGGTAGAGCCTCCCCTATAACTAATAAAAATAAAATAATAAAAGCCACTTACCTTACCAGGCTCCTGCAGCTCCGGAGTAGTCTCAGCGTCGCAGGGGAGTGAGTGCAGCCGCGCGTCACTTCCCCTGCAACACTGACCTGTATGTACAGCGCACACCGGCTGGCGCTGTACATACAGGGAGAAAAGGGAGGAGGGGGACGATCCCTCCTGCCTTCTCCCTGCACAGCTGACTGACTGTGCGGCTGCGAGCCGCACAAGGTCGTGAACCCCGGCGGCGTGAGCGCCTGCTGCCGCTTCACCCGCCGTAGGAGCGCCACGGCTGCGATGTAGCGCAGCGCGCACTCTGGGCCGAGCGGTCACCCCTGCCTGCTGCCAGCAGGAGTAAGGCAACTCTGCCGAGAGGGAGGGGGGGGACCCCCATTAGCGGGACCCCCTCGCCAAAAACGGGAGAGTTGGCATGTATGATATTACTGCCATGTAGTGGTATAGACTAATGTACATAGGCTCTGCAGACTGTATATTACCGCCATACAGTGCCTATGTAGCTACTTGTCAACTTCTGAAAGTTGTCTTCAGGGAGAGTTTGCAAGTTTTATAAACCATGTCCCACTTAATAGATCGCACCCCCTTTGACAAGCTATTCCCCTTTTTAACTTCCATAAATCATACTTGCCAACTGTTCCAGCCTTACTACACACATTGTGAAACAGTACTAATACAGTGTGCCACAATAAAAGTACTACATATGTACATAAAGCCAATTTGAAAGTGCCATACAGACAGTGCCTGTCTAATTTCCCCATGTAAAATAGTTAATAAACAATGAGGTTTAACTTATGCACTCTTATCTCTAATAAAAAATTGGGAAATGCAATTAAATCACGGAATCACCAAAGGAAGCAAATAGCCTATACAGTGGATGGTTCAGCACAGAATAAATGTCTGCTTTCCAATTACCATCAATAAAGATCTCTAGTCTGCAATATATCTGCACAGTGGCAAAAAAAAAATTGTGGCAAACCTTTCCTAGCACCACCCTAGGCCTAGTGCACTGCATCTTTCCACATACAATGCTCACTGTTTCCAAACATCCGTAATACGCACTCACTACAGATAAAGACATACATGCACACTCACTGCAGATAGACATACATGCACACTCACTAGTGATAGACATACATACACACTCACTACATATATAGACATACATGCACCCTCACTACATATATAGACATACATACACACTCATACAATATAGACTACCTGACCTCCTACTTATATAGACAACATGCACACTCACTACTTACATAGACAAAGTTGCACACTGCACTACATATATAGGACATACAATGGCGACCATCACTACTATATAGACATACAAGACAAACACTCACTACATAATAGACTACATGCACACTCATTACACAACAAAAGCATCCATGCTGAACCTTACAGATATAACACAGATGCACACATGCTATATACAGACACACAGATGAATTATATCAATACAAACGACACACATGCGAATGTATACCACTGCTTTGCACATTCTAATATAAAGCTGAAAAAAAAACAAATTTTCAGATGCTACATGTACAGACACATACAATGCACAAAAGTAATACACTACACACTGGCATTAGTTTATAGCATAGTTGCCAACTTTTGAAATTGAAAAAGCGGAGATGTAGAGGGACGGGCCGCGCCGTGGCAACAATTCTTGCATGGACACGTCATCTTGCCAGGTGTGCCACGCCCCTTCAAAACCACACCCATCCCTACTGCATAACGGCTTTGCGAAGAACAGCAGTACGATGCCGTTAGCCAGAGTAGCCCCCTACCAGGTAGTGCCCCTTACAGGGTAGATGACCCCCGGTGTAGCCAAGTAATCCCTTGTAGCCACGGTAATGCCCCCTCTGTACAGTAGACCCCTCGTGCAGGTAGACCAAATTTGTAGCCAGGTGCCCACCCTTTGTTAGCCAGGCTAGATGCCACCCATTTGTTAGCATTAGATCCCCCATTGTTAGCCAGGAATGCCCCATCTGTAGCCAATAGATGCCCCCTTATAGCCAGTAGTGTCCCCCCTGTAGCCAGGTATGCCCCCATTCGTTGCAGGTAGTGCCCCCATTAGAGAGGTTTGCGCTCCAATGTAGCCAGGTAGTGCCACCTAGTTTCTGCCAGTAGCCCCCTCTGTTGCCAGTAGTGCCCCCCATTGAACCGTAGTGCCCCCCCCCATTTTACCAGTAAGTGCACCCCCCCATTGTAGCCAGGTTGCCCCCCATTAGCAGGTAGTGCCCCTCTGTTGCCAGGTAGTCCCCCTAGTTGTTTGCCAGGTAGTGCCCCATTGGCCGGTATGCCCCCTCTTTGCCAGGTATGCCCCCCCACTGTAGCCAGTTAGTGCCCCTTTTTGCCAGGTAGTGCCCCCTTTGTACCAGTAGTGCCCCCATTGTTGCCAGGTAGTGCCCCCATTGTAGCCAGGTAGTGCCCCCTCTGTTGCCAGGTAGATCCCCCCATTGTAGCCAGGTAGAGCCCCCTCTGTTGCCAGGTAGATCCCCCCCCCCCATTGTAGCCAGGTGGTGCCCCCTTCTGTTGCCAGGTAAAACCCCCCCATTGTAGCCAGGTTGAGCCCCCTCTGTTGCCAGGTAGTTTCCCCCCCCCCCCATTGTAGCCAGGTAGAGCCCCCCTATAACAAATAAAAATAAAATAACAAAAGCCACTTACCTCACCAGGCTCCTGCAGGCTCCGGACATCTCCCGGCCGACTGAGTACTCTCAGTGGGCGTAGGGAGTGAGTGCAGCCGCGCGTTTACACCCCCCTGCGCACTGTAGTATGTACAGTGCACACCGGCGCTGTACATACAGGGGGAGAAGGGAGGGGGGGAGTGATCCTTCCTTTCCCGCCTTCTCCCTGTACGGCAGCCGGCCACGGAGCATGCAGCCCGCCTGACTGACTGTGCCGGCCTGTAGAAGCGGCCCGGGGGCGCCAGAGTAGCGCAGCAGCGCTACTCTGGCGCCGCGGGGCCCCCCCCTGCCTGCTGCTGGCGGGGGGAATGCCAACTCTGCCGGGAGGGCCGGGGGAACCCCCATTAGCGCCCCCCCCCCCCCCCCCCCCCCCAGAAAAACAGGAGAGTTGGCATGTAAATTTTTTTTAGCTATTTTACACACACTGGGCTCTTACCTCTATAGAAGTAGAAGGCTTGTACAGCAGCTGTGGCAGGAGCAGTGGAAAGAGCAGTAAGTGAATGTCAGCGCTCGACTAGACAAGTGCCGGCCTAGATTCTTCAGCTGCTGCTGGTTCGGTGGCTGGGGCAGGCACTCGATGATCTCTCCCTATGCAGAGGCGGACAGACGCTGGAGCCGCTGGGCAGCCCTGCTCAGATGCTGGTTGGCTGACGTGCACTGCTGTACTGTCAGGTACTGTGCGCTCTATACTGCTGCCATTCAAAGTGCACCAACGTTGTTTTTTCTTGTTTAAACTGTCTCCTAAACACTGGATGCTGTCACATGTCGCCAGGGCCCCGCATGGTCCCGACACTGGCAGGCGCCCCCTAGTGACAGGCAACGGGATGTTATGACAGGGCCCGGCCGGCAGTGAACAGTAAGTTACTATTCGTTATCAGCCGGGCCCCCTAGCAGTCGCTACGTCTGCTATGCCGGTAGTTCTGCCACCCTCCATCAGACTGGACACTAACAAATGTCTTCTCCTTAGAAGCATTGCTCAGCTGAAGCCTGATTGGCAGGACACCGGGCTGCACAACTCCATTCTAATGTATGCATAAAGGATGTGTGCACTGGGTAGAAGCCTTAGATCAGGGTTGAACAACATTTTCTGGTCCAAGGACCACATTGTAATATTATACTTCTCTCAGGGGCTGCAGTAAATCTTAAAGGGGTATTCCCCATCAAAGATCTATATAACACTTGGTTCCACTTTAGTGAAGGCCAGATATCAGAATGGCGGGTCCACTGCTTTTACTCCAGAAAGAAGATATGAGGCGCTTATTTTCATTGTAGTTATGGTGATTACAAAAGCAGCTGTTTCACAACTATAACTAGAGAGAACAACACACAAATTTCATGGCCTCCTCTCAGACTCATCTCCTCCTCTTTGAAGTCTCAGACCTACCAGACATTTGTATGGTATATCTAGTAGATATACCAATATTATGGCAGAACTGGAAACTCCTTTAATGAACAAATCCAGAGATAATACAGAAACAATTTCTACTGAATTGTTCTGTTAGGCTGCTTAAAATGCAGTCCTCCAACAACAGTGCAAGCCATACAGTGACCTCCATAACAATGCCAGCCATACAGTGCCGACCATAACAGTGCCCGCCATACAGTGCCGACCATAACAGTGCCCGCCATGACAGTGTTAGCCATACTGGGCCAATAATAACAATGTCCGCCATACAGTCCTCCCATAACAATATCAGCCATACAGTGCAGACCATAGCAGTGCCCGCCATAACAGTGCCCGCCATACAGTGCCCACCATATCAGTGCCCACCATAACAGTGCCCACCATACAGTGCCCACCATAGTAGTGCCCCCCATAACAGTGCTAGCCATACTGGGCACGCCATACAGAGCCCACCATACCGTGCCCACCATAATAGTGCCCATAATAGCAGTGCCCACCTTATAGTGCCCGTCATAACAATGCCCACCAAAACAGAGCCCGCCATAACAATGCTAGCCATACTGGGCCCACCATAACAGTGCCTGGCATATAGTGCCCACAATAACAGTGCAAGCCATACAGTACCCACCATAACAGAACTATCAGTGGAATGCTGCTGTCAAAAGATGGATATTATTTTCTCTTGTGTGAGGACAGAACATGTTTGTGCTCTGATAACCGGGGGTGCACAGAGGGATACTGGGTCATGGATATGGCCTCCAGGCCACATGTCTTGCACTCCTGCCTTAGATATATCTATGGTGTCTAGCAAAAAATCAGGCTGTGGAACTGTAAATAAATTTCTTATGGAACCTAATAGCAACAACTATACTATACTGATAATTGCTAAATACATAGCTAAAAAAATAACTTCAGTAGATGAAAATGACTGATTATAAAATGAAAGATTAGAAATATAAAACCCTGTGATTGTTTGAAGGGGAAAACAAGAGCCCAGTTTACATCAAATATTCTAAGTGTTCTTTTCAAGTGCACATTAAAAACTCTGAACAGGAAACATTCTTTATAGATAAAATTCACTAATTAGGAGAATGATTGTGTCAAATAATGTGTATTGTGAAGCTGTTTACTATGAAGTGAACACATTAGTCCTTCTCTTTTATTCAGGGATACATATTAAATAACAGGTAATGAGCATGCTTAACATTACACCTCTATTGAATAAGCAAGAATATTTAAATGATATGCTAACGTGGAGTATAATGCTGCTGCAGAATGCCACAGCTCACGGTTGCAAATTCATGTGGCAAATTTTTAAAATGGAAAAATATGTTGAAGATTCTGCATCAAGAAACATTAGCAGTGAGAAATCCTTTTCAACTTAGAGCAGGACAAGTATAAATCAACCCACTTGGATATCATACTAAGGCTGTGTTCACACGACGTTTTTGTGATCCAACAATGGTCAGTGTGATTTCCATTGGTTTCAGTGACAAAAGCGCATCGCTGTTCTCACGAGAGAACGCCGATGCGCTTTTGAGAGCTTTCCTCTGCTGCGTTTTGCGGATTCGTCTTTAGAAATGACATGCAATTTCTTGTGTTTTATGCAACAGAAGTCCCCATAGGAAACAATGGGATCCGCTTTTGTGATGCGAAAAGCGGATCCCAAAGGGCAGCAGAGATTTGCTTAAGGTTTTCATCCGCTTTAGATGGGGAAAGCGCAGTGGCCTGACGTATGAAGTGAAATCACGCAGGCCGGAGAGAGAGAGAGATTTTTTGCCCGGGCAACATACAGTATTCAGGTAAAAGGAAGGCATTAAAAACGGATCCGTACAACGCATCTTAAAAGCATACAAAACGGATCCAAAAAAAGCATCAGCTGTTGCGTTTTTGGGATCCGCTTTTCAGATGCAGTTTTGATGCAGTTTTCACTGGTAAAAAACGGATCCGTAAAACGGATCCAAAACGTCGTGTGAACACAGCCTTAGACAGTCTGTTTGTTTCTGTGTCGAAGGCTCAATCAAAACAATGGACATCTTGGCAGAACCTGTCTGATCCTATTACAAGCCATTCACTGGATCCGGCAGAGCGTTGTAGCTTGTGATATATGAACATAGCCTAAAAGCAGAAAAAATGTATTGTCTGTTCACAAATGCAAATATTTTTGCTTCAAAAATACCGTAGTAATCTAAGAAAAGTTACATGAAAAATTTGCAACATTGTAGATAAGGGCTTGTAGATTATTAAATGGATTGTCCATTAGATGAAGAAAAAAATGCTCAGCAGGTCAGGTAGAGGCTAAAATACAAAATAAACCCCACATCCTGGAAACCACTTTGTAGCAGTGCTGACATTTTTGGTGCTTTCAGCCGGTTGTGTCACTGATTCACATGACTCTGCAGCTATTCACAGGCCTCAGCAGTCTCTTCCTGGTTAAATAACTCATGGCCGATGAGGCCTGGGACTGGCTGCAGCATCATGTGACCACTAATCATGACTCCATTGGCCTGTGTGATACAGGAGGGGTGATGGTCCTGGAACGGGCCTGTTTTTTTAGGTGGGTTGTTTTTATTTTCCATTTCAGCCCCTCCTTCACCAGTATTTTTTTTATATAATGGGCAACCCCTTTAACCATAAGGTAGACTGGTAAATGCGAACACAGTATGAAAAAATAAATCACTCAGGTTGTAGAGGGAAGTTATACATGATCCTCAAAAAATGGCTGACACTTTTCAGACTGTTATGCAAAATTCTACAATATGGGCTGTGATGTTGATTTATTGTCTCCTTGTTGTGAAGGAAGCAATGGTTTCCTGGACTCAGGTAATGTTAGATTAGTGAATGAGGATATTACTACTGCTGGGGTTATAATCCACTAATACATTTCATAACTGTACAGCTGAATGAATAGGTTTAAGCCTCATGTAGTTTGTGGCAAGGAGAACTATTTCCAAGCACTGTTTCTAGGGTAGAATATATCTGTACTGTATAAACAGCACCCAATAGCACTTGCCACGATTCTATAGCAGAGAAATCCATGTGAGTGTTGTGGCTTGAGTACAGAAATTAAATTGTGGCTATGTCTAGGCAAATTTGATGATAACCAATATATCCACAATTCCTATCCCCAAAAGAAGTTGGTACACTGTGCTCCTAGAGTCCAGAGAATCTATCATCCCACAGTCTTTCATGGCTGTCCATTTAAGCAGATTTGCCATTAAAAAAACCTTGAAACCAATCAACAGAAAAATAGATGCTAGAGGAAAAACTAAAAATAAAGAAAAACTAAGGAAAAAAATTAATGTAATAAATAATTTATTAATAAATCATTTTGTTAGTAATCATATATAGTTAGTAATACAGACAGTGACAAGACAACAAAAAAAACACATGGTTACATGAGACAGAAGAACAGTTAAATAATATAATAATAACACAATAATAAAATAAAACATGAAGGACAAGTGAAAACAAATAAGGTGGGTGTCCTAGCCACATAACCAGCTTTGTCCGTGGTTGGCACTATGAGATTCCACTCACATTTATGTTTATTCTTCAGTTGTTGGTCATTCTGTTCCGCTATCTAGGCAGTTATTTTGCATGTAATTAGTTAGCATTAGTCCTTAATGGATGCATTAGTGCAATCTAGTCATACTGGAATAACTGATATTACTCATGTGGTTAGTACACCCACCTTGTTTGTTTTTTCTTGTGTTTGTTGTTTCATTTAGTTATTGAGTTGCTTATATTTTTAACTAGTCATCCATCTCACCTAACCATGTTTTTTTTTTACTGTGTTGTCTTGTAACTATCTGTCTATTTTAATAACTATATGTGATAAAACAATTTATTAAGAAATGATTTTCTACATTAATTCTCAATTTTTTTTTTGTTTTTTTTCCCCTCAAGCACCTATTTTTCTGTTGGTTGGTTATGTTATTAGGGTGTGTTCTTCTTTTGGAGAATATTATGCTGTTTGAGAAACTATTTTATTGTCCATTAAAAATCTTGACAAGTTGGTTAATAAACTGTACCATGCTTACCAAACCATATTCTCTCTTGTTGTGTATCTCTGCCAGACGCTGCTGTTTTAGTCTTTTGCGCTGGCGTGGATGCTAGATGGCATGTGTGTACCGGTGCATGGCCACTCATCAGATCAATGAGTCCCACTGACCAGCAACTCCAGAGGCTCAGTCAACAGAACATCCAGAGTTCTTATCACTCCACAGACTGGAGCTCCCAGTTTTCTATGTAAAACTGCCTATTTGCATCTCTAGTTGCCAGTTATCACCCATTGCTATTTAAATTGTTCTCCATTTACCTAAACTTGCCTTTGTGACTACTCCTCTGGATTAAGCCTTGCTTGACTTACTGATTGATCTTGGATTGTCTGACCTTTTGTTTGGCTGTATCTCTTTCTAGTTTTGCTCTCTTGATTTGATCTTATTCTCCATTGACTCTGATCTTTGTTTACATTTTGCCATTGATATTGTTCTGCCATGGTCATGTTTTGACCATTTCACTATTCAGTTTCTCCCTCACCTGGTTTAATCAAATGGCAACGATTCTGCATACACAACTATGCAGTAGTGAAGTCTAGATCTCGGTACAAAGGTTAAAGGTTACACTCTTGGCCTCGGTCAGCTCATAGCCTCACATGGCTTTCATTTCCACCTGTATGCTGACGATACCCAACTTTACATCTCCGGCCCAGGTGTCACTTCTCTACTCTCCCGGATCCCTGACTGTCTGTCCTCCATTTCCTCCTTCTTCTCCTCACGTCTCCTAAAACTAAATGTGGAGAAAACAGAACTAATCATCTTTTCACCATCCAACTCTACCCTTGCCCCTGATCTCTCTATCTCAGTCAACGGCTGTACACTCTCACCTGTTCCGCAAGTCCGCTGCCTTGGGGAAATCATCGACTCCGCTCTATCTTTCAAACCACACATCCAAAACCTCACCTCTGCCTGCCGCCTCCACCTGAAAAGCATCTCTCACATCCGCTCATTCCTCAACTATGACACTACAAAAATGCTGGTCCATGCCCTTGTCATCTCCCGCCTAGACTACTGCAACATCCTTCTCTGTGGCCTCCCATCTAGCACTCTTGCCCCCCTTCAAACAATTCTCAACTCCGCTGCCCGTCTTATTCCACCTCTCTCCCCGCCTCCTCTGCTCTCTCCCCCTCTGTCAATCTCTTCACTGGCTCCCCGTTGCCCAGCGAATTAATTTCAAGTTGCTAACTAATCCCCTACAAGGCTCTCCCATAACCTCTCCCCTCCATACTTTCTCTGCCCAAAATTTTCCCAAAATATCTCCCCTCACCGCAATTCTCCGCTCCTCACAGTCCTCTCCCTCTGCACCTCTCCTTACCCAGCTCCCACACAACCGTCTCCAAGACTTCCCCCGGCTTCACCCACACTCTGGAACTCACTCCCCCAACACATCAGACTCTCCTCCACTTTCACCAGTTTCAAAAGCATCTGAAAAACCCATTTTTTTCAGGCTTGCCTATAACCTACAATAACCCTGCTGTCCCCTACACCCTCCCCAAACATGTCTGCCCCTCACCTCCTGTCCCCTTTCCCCCTCCTTGTAGATTGTAAGCCCTCGCGGGTAGGTCCCCTCTCCCTCTGTCCCTGCCAAATGTCATTCATCACACTTATCATTGTACTCTTTGACTTATGTTATGTAAAGTAACCCCCTCGAATGTACAGCGCCCTGGAACCAATGGCGCTTTAAAATAAATAAAAATAATAAAAAAAATAATAAAAACCTGAGAGGTTCTAAGACTGTGACTAGTCCTGGTAAGCTGTCAAGTTACTGTTATACAAACCTTGTGAAAAGTTTATCGGCAGTCCTACTGGAGGTCTTAAAGCTTTTCTAGGAATAGATATTCAGTAGCTAACAGATAATTCCCTTTTGAATCTCTTGACAGTAGCGTTTAGGTCAAGGACTTTTACTAATATATCATTTTATGATCTTAAGTGAAAATGCCAGAAAATTTAATACATACCTGTGAAGCCAATTATGTGATTATTAATTATAACCTTTCAAGATTCAAT
Source organism: Phyllomedusa bahiana (assembly GCA_025379985.1). Taxonomy (NCBI): domain Eukaryota; kingdom Metazoa; phylum Chordata; class Amphibia; order Anura; family Hylidae; genus Phyllomedusa; species Phyllomedusa bahiana. Next base: position 56,281 of record JAODAL010020544.1, read on the forward strand.
GGGCATGATGGATTATGGTCTATAATAACAGATCCCATACACATATTCATTCATGCAGCTGATCTTGCAATTAACATTTTGCACTTATTTTATGAAAGTGCAAAGAACTGAACTATTAACTCACTTTATATGTTGTTGTCAAGTGAATACAAGTCACTTATGAAGTGGTTAGTGAACTAGTCTCTTTCAATAGTATGACTTTGGTAACAAGTGTTTGCAGAAGGTGTCATCGTGCTTAACGGCACTCTATATAGCAGAGTTCAATTAAATGAAAGCTGTCAGCGTTTAATACATTTTCAACTAAGCCAGTGGCCACATGCCAACAAGCATTGTGAATTTCAAAAGGACACTTTTCTGCCATTTATGATTGCTAGGAATACTCTAGTGTAAAACTGAATGGCATTTTAACTTTCATACTAATTGGATAGACTACAGCCCATGATGTTATTATGCTTTGCTTTACTATCCAACGTACCATTGTTGTTATTCCCAATTCTAGACTTCAGGGACGTTGAGTAGCCTAAGCTTTAAAGTGAATTAATTAGTCAACAGCTACAAAAATTTGTTCTGTAAAATACAACACAAAACTGGCATGGATGAAGAATTATTATAAAGGTTAATAGGATTTCCAATAACCATTCCCTAAAGTCTCTTGTGACATGTAGTAGGGAGGGCTGGGATTTACTTAGAAAACTTACAGTGAAAAAAATTCAGTTCCAACAAACTAGATGTTTTCTGGTTCATTGCAGTTTAATGGAAATAAATATTTCATTACTCGCTAAGGGCTTTTATACGTATTGTGAAAACAAACATCTGTTTGCTGAGATTGTGATTTTTTTTTTCCATTTTGCACATTGTATTTGACTCTCCTTAAATCTGCTCCTGTTTGTTATGACTATTATATGTAACCCTGGGTCAAACTTTATTTTTCTGGTTCTGCCAATGCCCTCTGCGCATTTCTGCACATCTATTTATAAGTACAATGGACATTCCTACATAAGAGAAAAAGACTGGCTTTGGATATGTAAAGATGAATACTGTATATGTTTGTTTTAGCTCTAAAAGAGTTACATACAGCAGTAACAAGTAACAAGCTACAATCAGCCTAATGGATTGGTCAAGGTTAGTGTTGCTCGAAAAAGGCACTGAAAACTGGTTCGACTGAACCTTTGAAAAAAATTGTCCTGAATAGTGTAGCACAAATATAGCCTTTTTCCATCAGATATTTGTTTGAGAAAACTTGTAAAAAAAATTTGGATTAAGGACATTTGCCCCATTACCTAACTCTATCGGTAACTAACACTAAGCTGGGGCTTGGGTTGAAATCAGGGCTTATAAGCCTTTTTTTCTCTCTGCAGTGCTTACAAGTCCAGTGGCATTGTCGCTCCGTCACTTTCGCTCTGACATCACGTCCGGCCCCATGTTACATTAGGCTAGTGTAATGTGATGTAGGACAGCGATGTCAGACCTGGAAGCACCACAGAGAGGAGAGTTAACTCTAGAAAGGCCTAACCCTTAACCCAATTTAGGATTCGGGTTACAGTTACAAAAGATTTGTTTTGCTGATTACAAACCGTAGTTGTAAACATGGGGTTATCTCACTAGATTCTTTAGTAGGCATCGCTGTCTTACAATATATCAAAAGAATGGTACTGTGTGCTGTACTATTCTTGCTGTCAAAAGCAATATGACTCCAGACAAAGACACATAATGGCAGTGTGAACAAAACTCTAGACAATAACATTTTTAAACCTCTTACTTCCACAGCCAGTTTTGACCTCCCTGGTAGAGCCCCATTTTGGAAACCTGTGTCACTTAATCTGACGTAGCTTTGAGGGGCCTGCATGTTAGATATCCCCATAAATGACTCCATCTAAGAAACTATGTAACGGCCCACTCCAGTATTTGTCAGGTGTCAGGAGGTGTGTTGTTACCATTAGCAACCCTGGACTATGTGTATTAGGCCTACATGTTTATATCGTAGTTTAAAACCTCTCTTGTAGTATATTTAATGAGCAATGTATTTCTGTATTTCTATTTGTGTGATATTCTGTGTGTACTGTCCTCTAGTGGTGAAGGTGTTGTTACAGTTTCCATAGCAACCCACTAGGAGATATTGATTGGCCAATTCATATGTCTGTAAAACAAGTGTTGAGCTTGATCAGCGCTCCCCCCCTGCAACCCATCAGTCTCTAGTGATTGGCCGGGGAAAGTTTGCTCCGCCCACCCTTTACCCAAGAGGCTGTGCAGGTTCTGACAGTTGGGCAGTTGGTAGTCTGGCTTGGCCAAGTCACATCTAACCTCCCTGCATCACCTCAGAAATCCTGCAGGCCTGAATTTTTGTCCCCCCAACCTGTTCCCAGGCAGCTATAAGGATTAAAAGTGTGTCCTCATTGTCTCAGTAGGACATTCTCTGTATTTAGTAGTGCCTGCTGTCGATTGGTGAAGTGTTAGAGGGCCCCCATTCCCCTCCATGTTTTCTTGGCTTATAGCAGTGTGTCCCGCTATCCCCCAGCTTGCATAAAACATTTACAATTTTCTTCTCTCAAATTTATTTAATAAAAATTTCAAGAAACCATTCCCCCAAAAAGCCTTATAAAGGCGGAAACCGCAATCCCCCGGGGCGGTCGTTTTTACTTCATTTGTTATCTCTAAGACCAAATCCAAGTAACCCCGGAACACCCCTTTGAAGCTAAGGATCTGTTTACTCAAGACCTGTATCAACGTATAAAATTAATCCCCCTTTATAAAAATTTTTTACCCCCTTTTTCACCTTATTGTGTAAAGCATTTTTTTTTAAAAAAATTTCCCTTTTTATATGCGAGGGGAAAGGGCTCCATCCCCCTTTGGACCCCCCCCTGACAGGAATTTTGCAGAAGGTGGCCCCAAAATTTTCATACAACACCCCAACACCCACCACAGGAAACATCTTTATAAACACTACAGGTTATGAAAACTCCCCCCCTTAAAAAATTCAAAACACTTTTGGGAAATTTATTAACCCATTGGGTGTTTCACAAAATTAAAAAACCCGAGGGGGGAAATTTGATTTTTTTTTTTCAAAAATTTTCAATTTGTACCATTTTTCACTGGAACAGGGGTAAATGGCCCCAGGAAAAGAAACTAAACACGATTCCCCCCTTCTAGCTTTTTTTAGGATATCCTTTAGATTAGGCTACACCACAGGATTTTTTTTCTTTTTAAAGGGGATTAGTTTTTTTGGGCCCAAGAAATATTCAACTCAACCACAAGCCTCAGAAAAGGAGGGGCACCAACTGGACTATAGGGTCTCATTTTCATTACGATTTTAGGGCCATTACGGGTTTTGCAACCCCCAAGGGCAAAACTTAAGAACCCCCCAAAAAAAAGGCTCCAATTGAAAAATACACCCTTGGGGGGTGTAGTGAGTAAAATCAACCCCCACAGGTCTTTCACAATTTTTTTTAGCGTTAAGGTGTTTTTTTTTTTTTTTTTTTTTTACAAAAGTCTGCAATTTTAGCTGAAAATGTTTAATTTTTACAAGGAATCCTGGAAAATTAGCACCCCAAAATGTGTTACGCCATTTCTCCCAAATTCGGGAATACCCAAATGGGTACAAAAAGCTTTTTGGGCACATGGCAAGGCATCCAAAGGGGGAATATTATTTGACTTTTTTAGGGGGATTTACAAAGTCCTCAAAGTACCCTACAGGTTTAAAAATTTTCCCGAAGTCACCCCCCCTAGGGGTGTACATGTATTTTGGGGGTAAAAAGGGGTTTTTAAAATTTTTCTTAGCATTGAGCCAAGAAAACAAGGGGTTAAAAATGCAGTTTCACAATTGTTTTTTGGGCTTCATTTTAACAGCGTTAACCATGCGGTATTAATGACAGGATAACTTAGCTATGCAGGTCGATACATTTGCAAATTTTTTAAAGTTTTGTTAAAATTTTTTTTATTTTTATTACTTTTACACAATAAAAAGCATTTTTAAAAAATTGCGTTTTTAAATTTGTAATCCCAAGCCCCAAACTTTTTTTTTTTTTCTGTGTACGGGTGTGTAGTGCTTTTTTTTGTGGGGAAATATGTTTTAATGGTACCATTTTGGGGTTCCTATGATGCTTTGGTTGCTTTTTATCAAGGTTTCTGTTAAGTGCTTTGAACAAAATACAAAATTTATGGTAGTGTTTTTTATTTTTATTTTTTACAGTGGTAACGTTTTAGTTTTAAAAAGACATGATTTGGGCAAAATATTACATTTTATACCCAATTTGTATATTTTTTAATGTTTTTACTGCTTTTTTCACTATAAAAACATTTTCTTCAAAAGGGGGAAAAAAAATTTTTGAAACACCATAGTCTAGACATAACATTTTTTTTTTTTTCTTTGTATAGAGTTGTTTAGAGGCCTATTGTTTGCGGGATGAGTTGATGTTTTTGTTGGTATCTTTTTTGGGGGACAAGGCTTTTTGATCACTTTTAAATCTATTTTTTGGAAAGCAGAGTAAGAAGAAGCTGCAATCCTAGTAGTGTGTTTTTTCTTTTTTTTTTTTAACAGGGCTCTAGGTAATAGTTTATCACAGCATTATAAGTTTTCATTATTTTAATAAAAATGTTTAGTAAAGGAGCAAACAAAAAAAAAACTTCAGTTTGGCAAAAATTTTTTCCTAGAAAACTGAATAGCATAAACCACGACAAAATTCTCATAAAAAGTACATAAACTAAAATTTTCTTTTTAAAAACTCCCCCCAAAGAAACTGTGAACAATATATACCATGTGGGAATAAACACCTTAGAAACAGAAGAAAACCGTTGTGATCAAATTAAATTGTAAGGGGGTAGTGTTGGGGCCGATTTTTAAACACGGGGGTTAAAATGGGAAATTTTTTTTAGGGGTGATCAAAATTTTTTTAGATCATTCGAAATTAAGGCAAAAATTTTGGTTTAAAAACTTTAAAAACGCGCCAAAAATTGGGCCTTCCTGAAATTTTTGGGCCGGCCACCCAAATTTCAGTTTTCAGAATAGAGCGGGTTTGAGATTTTGGTGCGACGTATGACTGGGATTTGTATGGTTGCGTTTGGGCCCTGGAAAAATCACATGACCCTTTAAAACCCATAGAACACGTTTCCTGTTCGGGCCCAGTGTCTTCAGCGTCTCAGAGCAGAAGGACGGGCCCCTTTTGCCTGGGCCAAACAGCTCGGGCGAAAAAAATTCTATTTCTGTGCCCCCTTAAAATTTATTAAAGATTGGGACAAAAATTGGGAAGTTTTTAGTAGTTGGGTTAGAAATTTTAAAAGGGACTTTCTACCGCTGTAAGACAGGGGGGGATTTGGGGGGAAAGGGGGCCCCGGGCGTCACGGGGCCCAAGCTCTATAAGAACACTAAAAATTTTTAAATCAAACTTTTTTGACACTGCACTGCAATATCTTTATTTTTAAACTTTTTGCTATTGAAATATTTCCTGGATATTGGGGCAGCCTGAACTTATATTAGGAAACACACCATTTCAGAAATTTGCAGGTCTCGGGTTTTAAGGTGAAAAACCTCCATTTAAAAATTATCATTAAAAAAAACTTTCAGATAGGTGTTAAATTTTCAAAAAAAACCCTTTCCCAAACCTTTTGTTCAAAATCCCCCTTGCATTTCAATCAAAAAACCCACCCTTTTTATAGCCCACCACGGGGTTAAAATTGAAAGGGGGCCAAAAAAAACCGTGTATTATACAAAAACATAACAGTTTACGTGTTTTGATTTTAGGGCACTACAGCTTTGTTCTTTTGACCAGCTTTTACGAAAACCCGGGAAAACAGAAATTTTTAAAAGGTCACCACAGGTAAATTTGGGAAAGGTGAAAAAAAACCGTGTATTATATGAAGACAAATAAAAAAAAGTTTTTTGACTTTGGGCACAACAGTTTTGTTCATTGACGCAGTTTGCACGAAAATCTGAAAAAAAAGAAATTTTTTAAAAGCCCCCCCACAGTAAATTTGAAAGGTCCCAAAAAAAAAATTTTTTTATCCAATACTTTTCCCATATACGTTTTTTTTTTTTTGGCGCATTTAACGCTTTTTTTAAAATTTAAACCAGTTTTGCACGTAAATCTTAAAAAAAAGCTTTTTTAAATAGTCAAACAGGTAAATTTGAAAGGTCAAAAAAAAACCGTTTTAAAATCCCAAAAAAAAACAGATACGTTTTTTTAAACTTTGGGCCATTTAACAGCTTTGTTCTTTGACGCAGCTTGAAACGAAAATCTGAAAACAGAAAATTTTAAATAGCCACCCCCCGGGAAAATTAAAAGGGCAAAAAAATACCGTGTATTACACAAAACATAAAAATTTATGTGTTTTTTTTTATTTTTGGCGCACTACAGCTTTTTTTCATTGACGCAGCTTGCACGAAAATCGGGAAAACAGAAATTTTATAGTAAACCACAGGAAAAAGAAAGGGGGCAAAAAAATATTTTTTTAAACCCGGAAAAAAATTTCAGTTTAAGTGTTTTTGATTTTGGGCGCACTACAGTTTTGTTCTTGAGCAGCTTGCACGTAAATTTTAAAAAAAGCAATTTTAAGCACCACAGGGGGAATTAAAAAGGTGAAAAAAATGCAGTGTTTTTGTACGAAAACATAACAGAAAACGGGGTTAAATTTGACTTTGGCGCACTACAGCTTTGTTCATTGACGCAGCTTGCACGAAAACGGGAAAACAGCAATTTAAATCACACAGGTAAATTTGAAAGGGGGTGAAAAAAAAAACCCTTTAAAAATTACAAAAACATAACGGGATACGTGTTTTTTGATTTTGGGGGCGCCCTACAGCTTTGCCCATGCCCGGCAGCGCACTTAAATCGGGAAAAAGAAATTTTATAGTCACCACAGGTGAATTGAAAGGTGAAAAAAAATAAAATTTTTTTATCCAAATACATTTCAATATGTGTTTTTTACTTTGGGGCCCTACAGCTTTTGTCATTGACCAGCTTGACGAAATTCTTAAAACAGAAATTTTATAGTCACCACAGGTAAATTAAAAAAGGTACAAAAAATCCCGGGTTTTATTATACGAAACAAAAACAGATCCCTTTTTTTTTTGACTTTGGCGCACTACAGCTTTTTTCCAAATTGACGCAGCTTGCACGTAAATTTTAAAAAACACAATTTTATGGGCACCAAAAAGGTTTGAATTGAAAGTTTAAAAAAAATACAGTGTTTTAAAAAACGAAAACCCATAACAGATACGGTTTTTTTTGTTTTTGGCGCACTACAGTTTTTGGTTTTCTTTGACGAAAAGCTTGCACGTAAATCTGAAAAACGGGCCAATTTTATATTTACCCACGGGGAAAATTTAAAAAAGGTACAAAACATCCCGTGTTTTTTCCCGAAAACAAAAAATAAAGGTTTTTTATTTTTTTGGCGCACTACAGCTTTGTTCATTAAACCGCGCTTGCAACAAAAATTAAAAACAGAAATTTTATAGTCACCACAGGGGAATTGAAAGCTGCAAAAAAAAACCGGGTGTTTTAAAACAAAACATAACAGATACGTTTTTTTTGACTTTGGCGCACAAAAAGTTTTGTTCATTGACGCAGTTTGAAACGTAAATCTGAAAAAAAGCAATTTTATAGTCACCCAGGTAAATTTAAAAAAGGTGCAAAAAATACAGTGTAAAATACAAAACTTTAACAGATACTTTTTTTTTGACTTTGGCCACCCCAAGCTTTGTTCTTTGGCGCGTTTCCCACGAAAAACGGGAAAACAGAAATTTTTATAGTCACCACGGGTTTTAAAAAGAAAGGTGCAAAAAATACCGTGTTTAAATAGGGAAAACATAACAGTTTACGTTTTTTTTGACTTTGGCCACACAGCTTTGTTCATTGAGCAGCTTGAACAAAATTTCTGAAAACAAAATTTTTTATAGTAAACCAAAACAGGTTGAATTGAAAGGTGAAAAAAAATACATTTTTTATTACCCGGAAATAAAATTTCCCAGTTTACTTTGTTTTTTTGATTTTGGGGGCGCACTACGCTTTGTTCTTTTTAAACCAGTTTGCCCCTAAATTGAAAACAGAAATTTTTAAATAGTCACCACGGGTAAATTGAAAGGTGCAAAAAAGTACAGTGTTTTTAAACGAAAAAAAAAAACAGATCTTGTTTTTTAAAATTTGGGCCCACTAAAAGTTTTTTTCATTAACGCAGCTTGAAACGAAATCTAAAACAGAAATTTTTATAGTCACCCCCGGGTGAATTGAAAGGTGCAAAAATTCAAAAAAAATTAAACAAAAACATAACAGATACTTTTTTTTTTGGGATTTTGGCGCATTTCAGTTTGTTCTTTTACGCAGCTTCCCACAAAATCTGAAAACACCCAATTTTATAGTCACCACGGTAAAATTGAAAGGGAAAAAAATTTCATTTTTTACCCGGGAATAAAATTTTCAGATACGGTTTTTTGATTTTGGGGGCGCACTAAAAGCTTTGTTCTTTGGGACGCAGCTTGCACAAAAATCTTAAAACACCAATTTTATAGCACCACGGGTGGAAAAAAAAAGGTTTGAAAAAAAATACAGTGTTTATAAGAAAACATAACAAAACTGTTTTTAAATTTTGTCCCGCACTACAGCTTTTTTTTCTTATGCATTACACTTAAATCAAAAAAACAGAAATTTTTTATAGTCCCCCCACGGGTAAATTTAAAAAGGGTTGCAAAAAATACTGTGAATTATACAAAAAACATAACAGCAAACGTTTTTTTTTGCACTTTTGCCCATCCAATTTGTTGATAGAGACCCCCTTGCATTTAAATTTGAACCCAGAAATTTTGTTTTGTTTAAAAGGGGAAAATTTGAGAATACTGTGATTTGCCGCTTTTAATAAGAAGGATTTTCCCAAAAAACTTTGCCTTTCCCCTTTCTCAAATTTTTAATTTCTAAACAGGAGCGAAATGCAGGGGTAAGCGAGCAAAGGGGGGGAAGACAGGGGGTTAGGTACGAGAGAAGGGGGGCTCCTTCCTTTTCTGGCGAAACACGCATGCCAGGGATCGAAAGTTGCGGACCTCAGGCCTTTTCACGCTGGGTCAGGGCCCTGGAATCTCAGAAAAGGGAACAGCGCGCCCAACCCTGCCCCTTTCATGGTTAAATCAACCTAAATCCAGCGGGTCTTACCTCCCTCCCCCAGCCCACGGCCAAAAATTTGTGTAAACACTTTCATCAGCATCCGTCCAACTTTAAGCCCCCCCAAATGTAAAACCGGCCCCAACCACGGGGAAAAAACCAAATTGTCCCAAAACCCTTTGATTAAAAAAGGGGGGGTTGGGGGTTTTCAAAAGGGGCATGTTAAAAGATAAGAGGAGATTTATTTCTGTTTGACCCCAGTTACTGATGCCATAAAAGGGGAGGAAAAAAAACCCGGGTTAAAAATTTCGGAAAAAAAACCCGGGGGGGTTGGCAACCCCTTGAGGCCCCCTTGCTTGTACCCGCAGCTTCTTTTTCAGAAATTTCCAGGACAAACCAACCCCTTTTGGGTTGATGGGAAAAGATGACGACGACCAATGGGGAAACCATCGGGGCCCTTTTCCGCGGGAATTTTGGTTTTGCAAAGCGTTTCATCATGGTAAAAGGGGGAAAAGACAGGGGGAAAAACAATAGGGGTTTTTCCCCCCCCAAAAAAAGGGGGAAGGCCCCCCCCCCCCCCCCCCCCCCCCCTGCAGAAGTCCGTTTGAAATGATTCCGCCACCACGGAAAAGGCGCAAACCCCGCTCCTCGCTTATCGCCGTCAAAAAGGTCCAAAATTCCAAGCCGGGGGCCTTCTTTAGAAAAGCCTCTATTCCCCAGCGATGTCATATCCGCCTTTGCCGTAAACGCTTTAAGTAGGGGCAAGAACCTTAAGTGGTTAACCACCCCCAAAAAGTCTAGTCACATGCGGGCGGAATTTCATGATTGAAATGGAGGGAACCCTTTGGGCCAAAAAAAGGCCAGACCGAGCCGGGCCCCCAAACCACTGTCAAAAACCCCTGTCTCCGCCTCCCCCCCCCTCTCCCACCCCCCAAGGTTCCCAGCTGCCCATGTCCCCCTCAGAGTCATGATCAGGGATAGCCCCCGCTTCAGCCTCCCCCGGGCGCCCAAGTACCCCCAGCACCACCAGAGACCCACCCTACCCCTTTTCCTTTCCCCCCAGTTTGGGCCCACCGCACGCCTTCCCGCGGCCCAGTCTAGCAGCCAGCCCCTTTTGTCCCCCCAGGTTTTTGGGGGCAGAAGAAAAAACTTTAAAACCCCAAAACCCAAACCCAAACCAAAAACCCGAATGTCGGGATTTTCCAAGGGTTTTGGGCCCCTTTTGGGAAAAGTTTCCCCTTTCCGTCGGTGGGCAAAAGATGGGGGTTTTCCCCCACGTCATTTTCCCCTTTCCTGCCCCCCCAAAACCCCGTGCCCAAAAGGCAAATTTTTTTGCCAGAAAAGCCGTTCCTGGCCCGGCCCGCCACGTGTCATCTAAAATTTTTAAACGCGTTGTCTGCATTTTGTTGGCCCGGGAAAAATCCCTCCCGACCACCGACAAAAAGGACATTTAAACACGGGCCCAAAGGCCCCTATATCTCCCGTGACAGCCCCACTGGGTGATTGGGTTTTTTTCCCCTTTGGGGGGGACGGGGGCTCTCAGGGTCGGCTGCACGCTCTTTAAAAAAAAGCAGGGGTGGGCAGGGGTTTTTTCCCCCCCGGTCCTCTGGTGGCAAACGTGCCCAGAAAACCAAAACCCTTTTTTTTAAAAAATTTAAAAATGTTTTGGAGGCCGCCCCCCACAGGTAGGGCGGGGGACGGCTCTCCGCAAAAGAGACCCAGCGTGGCTGGGTGACAAAACCTTTTTGCCCGGCAAATTTGGGAAAGGGGATAACGGGGAAAATTTTGCTGGCCCCCCTTTAAAAAACGGGAAGGGGGGGGAAACACATCCCGCCGGCACATGTCATGAAAACCGTCAACCAGAAATTTCTAAAGAGGGTACCCAGGTCGGGCTGGGGCCCGCTGGGAAAAAGGCCGAGGTCTGAGTTCGCACTTTTCCCCCATTCGCACCCTGCTTCTTTCCCCCCTGGCGCGTTGCAGCGTTTAGCTCGGCCCCCCTTTAACCCTTCCCCATTGTTGACGTGGCCAAAACCTGGGAAATTTCCCCCCCCACATGCCCCAGCGATTTGTGGGAGCGTTTTCAAAGCCAAACGCAGTACGAAATGACACATGGCCCACAAGGGAGCGGTGCGGACCCGGGGGTTTAAACCAACCCAGAGTGGAGGGGGAAAGGTGAAAGAGCTCTGCCCATCCTTGCCCTTTTTGAAGAAGCCAACCCAAAAAGGTCAGTGGGGGGCATTTCCCTTTCAGCGGAGATTGTGGTGATCTTAGTTTTTGGAACGATCGTTTGGGCCTCTGAAACAAAAAGGTCCCGCCAAACGGGCGGAGGAGGGGGACGGGCACAAAATGCGGAAAACGGAGCCTTTCTCCCCCTCAAAAACCCCCAAGGGCCCCCACAGTTTTTACAATTTCATCGGGGCTTTATTAGGCATTTGGTTTGGGGTCCCCGAGCTATTTCAAGTTTTTTGGGGCATCACTCTCAGGGGGCATTTTATTTTTAGGGGAAGTCAGGGCTTGGAAAAACTGTTCCGGAGGCAGCGGAAAAGGGGGAGGGGGAGGGGGGGAATTCCCAAAACAAACCCAAATTTAACCCCACTCCCCCGACTTGGAAAAGAAGGGTTTTCGCGAATTTGAGGCGGGGGGGAGGAAAAATGGGGAAGATCAGTTTGTAGGTGCCCCCCCGACCCAAGGGTTGGGAAAAAAAAAGGGTCCCAAACTCTCACATGGTGCTTTGGGTGCTCCTTTTCCCCCAACATGATCCTGCTTTTAAGGGCCCTCAAAAAGAACAACAGTTACTGGGTGGCCACCCCCTGGGGTCCCCGGACAAAACAAAACTCAGCACTTTCCCTTTCCCCCCAACCCCCAAAAAAAGAGTTTAAAAAGAGGGAAATTTGGGGCCCTTTGCTGATTGATCAACGGAGACATCCGGTTTTCGTCTGCTTCACGTTCTTCAAATGTCACGGGGGGAACAACCCAGCGACGTGACGCAATTTGGTCCCAAGGTTCCCTAGCGGCGAAACCCGCGCAGGCAAGGTGGCAGAAGCCTAAATGGGTGACCCGGCAAACTTTATTTACCACCCACCAACGAAAGCAATGCGGGGGACACATTAAAAACCCCCCAGCGACCAAACTTAAAAATCATGGTGCACACTATCCCGCGCTCAACACTGTGTTTTTGTATGTGTTCCGGACCCCAATTGGCCTTCTGGGTATCCAAAATGGACGAATGGCCCGAGCTGGCTGCCCCCGCCATAGAAGGTGTTGTCCTGCCCAGCACCACGCCCAAACCCAGCGGACCTTCCACAGCCCGGGGGAGGGCCCTTACAGGGCAAACGCATCCGGGTTTCCCCCCAGATAATGTTTGGGTCGTTTGACTTTTAACAAGATTTAATCAGGGGAAAGGGTCTCGATGATGTTGTGGCCCCCAAATTTCCGAGGTTTACCGTAATTTGCTGGGTTTCTTTACATTCAAAAGAAAAAAAAAAGGGAAAAAATAGGAAATAAAAAAACCCCTCTCACAGAATTTAAAAAAAAAAAAACCTAAAACAAAAATCTTTTAAAAGAAAAACAATTTAAAAAAATTATCCCTTTTTACATAAAAATGGCCCCCACACCAAAATAGCCACTATACAAATATTCAACTTGGGTTTTATGTATAAAGTTAAACCCGGGGTATATCAGTACCTAAAATACAAAAGAAGTTGGGGGCAATGGGCCCAAACCCAATCACACAAAAAAAAACATTGTACCAAAAACCTAATTGCAGGGGGAAGTGCCCCCTTTTAAAGGGGGGAAAATA